>VHIU01000578.1:0-180851 GCA_010577795.1 Isatis tinctoria
ATATGTATAATAAAACTGCCTTAGACGTTTTAGTAAACAATAATAAGATTTTAGAAAGGCTTTCCGGAATGATTACATTTTGAAGAGTTAATACAGAGTTGATACATATTATCTAGAAAATAGCTCATATAAACTAAAAACCAAGACCAACTTCCAAAGTAAAAAGTGAATACTCTATTTTGATTGAATGAATACAAATTCAGGAAAGTCTTTCTAAAACATATGAAAAGCTTCCTAAGACATAAATTAAAATAAAGTCTCATTCACCTAGACAAACAAATAATAATAATGCAATCCACAACACAATGAGATTTGTAACAAACAAATTAAGTGATATCAAGTCAGAGTATCAAAAAAGCTTCAAGTGTTATCTGAATTACATGGTAAAGTTTAGAATGTCTATCTCAATCATCAAGAGTGTCTTCCTGAATTTAATTTAGGAAGGTCTTCTTGAAAATCTAAATAGAACATATAATTTAGGATGGTCTTCCTGAAAAGCTAAATAGAACATATAATTTAGGAAGTTCTTCCTGAATTTGTAAAAACTTTCCTAAAAATACAAAAAAACTTCATAAATTTCATAAAAGCTTAAATGAGTGCACATACTCATCAGAGAGAAAAACAAGCTTCCCTTTTTATTGCATTTTACGAACCAAACATTTCAAAAAGAAAATTTAGATAACATTCAGCTAAAGAGATGAACTTTCAATCTCACACATAAATTTTTTAAAGACTGTGTTCTTTCCATAGATGATGTCGTAGCATCTGCACAAAAAGAGGTACGCTCCAAGCAACAAATGCACCCTGCAATAACAATAACATCAGTTTAAGCTCAGACTCGGTTGAGACTCAAACCAAATTCACTCTGAAACATCTAGTTACCTATCTCTGAATCTGACGTGATGTTCTTCAGGCACTTGTGCAATCAGCTTCGTCTTGAGACCATCACCTAATTTCTCTGTCACAACCCATTCTTGTACTCTTCTTCTTTCGAACAAGCCCATGACCATAGCCTTTGTTCGGAGCATGGACATTGCATTCTCAAACAGAACCCAGAATGCCAAAAGGTGGATAGATCTGTTAACAAAAAGAGGATAAAATATAAAAAAACATAAAGACGTTAAGTTATATGAACATCTTCCGTAAGTGGTGAGGAAAGGTACTTACTTTTCTGTTTGAGTCTCAGAGGAACAGGAAAATGGCAAATAGCTTTTGGTCAGTCTTTGGATGTAGAAAATAAAGTAAATAAAGCTTTGTATTACACAGTTTTACATTATTGCTCATACAACGAAGAAAAAATTCAAAGTCAATGTCATCTCTGGTTCTGTGTTACACATTGACGCACAAAACTTTCTAAATGAACAAACAGAGCCTTTACCTTTATTCATATCGTTTCTTCTGCTTATCGGTAAATAGGTTTCTAGACCTGTGAGACGTCAATCCTGTAGTTTTTGGCTATATCATTCACTCATTGGACCGTTGTGATCTTGAGCCTTGCCCTGATAGAGAAGCATGATGTGCGGACTTTTGCCACGCTCAATGTTCCTTGAGGCACCAATTTTTCCTCATACCTTGTTGATTCAGGAGTTGTGTTCCAGAGCTTTGGGAGTGGCCTTTTCGATGTTTCCACTACTGATGCCTATATCAATCAGAAAGTCTGAACTTTGTTTATATACAGATAAAAATATGTCCTGGATTTAAGACAGAAAAAAACAAAATCCACAACTAATAGACCCACTCATAATGTTTATTTACAAAGTCATACTCTCGATTTTTGAATCATCTTATGTTCTCACATTTCGTCTCTCATTCTCAACTCAATCTACACCAGCAACCATAACCAACACTAAGATCAACCACAGAAAATAAGAAACAATCTGTTTACTTTTTCCTTATGCCACCAATTTTGTACCGAAAGTTTTGTGTTGGGGCTACATGACACATAATACTACACGACACCGTCAGTGTTAAATGCTACATCGGAAATAGGAAACAAGCCGGCATTGTTCATGAAACCTTAGTCCAACTATCACCTTAAAATCAATCAGCTACAAGACCATTACATGACTAACGCAAAAACAAACCCACACAAGTTGCGACTTAAAGAACTGCTGAATCTCAGATCTGGAAACTCAATCTAAAATGATTCCAACAAGTGACCAAAAATTGCATGATGATAAACCCTAATAATCAATTGAAAACCATTTCAGATCATCGATTCAAAACTTGATTGAAGCACTTACGGAAGATGATAAACTCAACTATTTCTCCTTGTTGTACCTTCGTCCCTCATTTTTTCCTTTCCGTCATCGTCTCTGTTTTCCGTCGCCGTCGTCTCTGTTTTCCGTCGCCGTCGTCTCTCATCTTCCGTCGCCGTGGATGAAGAGTTGATTTCAAACCTCGTGGAAGAGAGCTTGAGACGTGTCGAAGATAATTGCTGTGTCGTCCTTCACGATCGTCTTCTCACCGTCGTCATGTCTCCGGCATCCGACGCTGTCGTCGTTATCGTTGTCTGTCGGGAGATTTCAGGCTCTCGATTTCAAAACTTGGATCACGATCGGCGCGAGGATTTCAGAATTGTGATGCCTTTTTTCTGTTTCAAGGGTATAATTGTCAATCACTTATTAATTAATGGTATCTAAAGAAGAATTGATCGTGTGTGGTAGATTGGGAATAAAAACATGAATCTGTGTTATATGAGACTATTTCTCTTAAAATTATATGATTTGAAGGATTAAATCTAAATGACCTTAATTTTAATATATTTTCTTTTAAAAATAGTTAGTATATGAGTAGAAATCTAACACCGTCATTACTCTGTATACACAATCCACAATGACTACTTTATGCAATGACTACTTCCTATTGCATTTGCGGAGCTACTTCCAACACAAGTACATGTAGCACTTGCATGTAATATATATATATATCATTTCTCATTTATTTATTGCACAAAAACTATGCGCATGATTATAATTAACTAAAGTCTATAATAATTATTGTTTTCGGAATATACCAAGCACTGGAGCATTTTTCAGGGATCTGAGCACACGCACTTTAAAAGAGGATGTCTCTAAACCCTAAACCCTAAACTCTAATCCCCTAAAACCTAAACCTGAATTGTAATTCTTTATGCAACGACTACTTTCCATTGCATTTTCGGAGCTACTTACAACACAAGTACATGAAGCACTTACACGTAATATATTATATATATCATTTCTCATTGATTTATTGCAAAAATAAACTATGCACATGATTATAATTAATTAAAGTCTATAATAATTTATTGTTTTGGGAATATACCAGGCATTGGAGCATTTTTCAGGGATCTGAGCACACACACTTTAAAATAGGATGTCCTTAAACCTTAAACCCTAAATTAAACCCTAAACCCTAAACCCTAAGCCCTGAATTGTAAACCCAAAACCCTATACCTTAAATCGTAAACCCTAAACCCTAAATCGTAAACACTAAACCATAACCATAAATCGTAAACCATAAACCCTAAATCTTAAGGATTTGTGAATCTAACCTGAAACCCTAAATCGTAAACCGTAAACCCTAAATTGTAAACCCTATAACCATAAACCCTAAATCGTAACCCTAACTCTAAACCCTAAATCATAAATCATAAACATAAATCGTAAACCTTAAACCCTTAAACCCTAAATCATAAACCTACATAGTTTATTTGTTATTTTTTTTTAATGTTTTGAGAAGGAAAGTTAAATTAGTTTTTTGTGCCTTTTAATGAAATATTTTTGTCCATTCTTCCTTTGAGTTCATT
Source organism: Isatis tinctoria (assembly GCA_010577795.1). Classification (NCBI taxonomy): domain Eukaryota; kingdom Viridiplantae; phylum Streptophyta; class Magnoliopsida; order Brassicales; family Brassicaceae; genus Isatis; species Isatis tinctoria. The sequence goes on from VHIU01000578.1 coordinate 3,791, forward strand.
TTTGTCATAAAAACCTTCAAAATAATTCATTTTAGGGTATTTCTTTTTTTTTAAACCCAAGTTATTTTTAAATAGCATAATAATTGTTAAAATCACCCAATAAAATCACATAATAAATATTAATAATCACCAGAGAGATTTAGTTATTTTTTTAAAATTGTAATTCTTTTCATTAGAGATTAATCTGAAAATATTTTAAAATTTAACAAAATTCGAAATAAACATTAAAATTATGATTTGGAGGATTAAATTTAAATGACCTAAATTTTAATATATTTTCTTTTAAAAATAACTCTGTATACACATTCCACAAAAATCTAATCTACCATCTATTTTAATCTTTTTTCTTTTACTGAAATCGAAAACACGAGAGTTAAAGAGTCTTTACATGGTTTTCTTTGCCTGAGTGAATTCATTTGCTTGTTCAACCTCTTCAGCAGCTTTCTTGGGAAGGATATTTTCCTTTTTCTCTAGCACGTCAAGAGTCTGGAGGCAGAACAATTGAGGAATCAAACCAAAGAAGAAGCATGGAAAGAAACAATTAACATTCAATATATAAAACTAAGCTTTGACACAAAATTCTATAAAAGCTAATCAGTTTTGACATTGTAATCGAAAACAGTTGAAAACATCGGGGCAAGACGTAATATATATATATATGAAGAATTTCATAAGATTAGATTTGAACCATGTACAAGTGAAGAATGAACAGTATAAAGGAAGTATTTTTCATGTTTTCTTTAAAAGTAAACACAAACCAGAGAGATTTAGCTTTTTTTTTTATAAAAAAATCTTATTTGTAATTCTTTTCATTAGAGATTAATCAGAAAATGTTTTAAAATTTAACAAAATTCAAAATAAACATTTAAAATTATATGATTTGAAGTATTAATCCTAAATTTTAATATATTTTCTTTTAAAAAAATGTATATATAACCAAACAAAACGAAGAGTTGACAAAAAAAGAAAAAAAAAAAACAATGAAACATGAAATTATCACAAAATGGTAAACAGTCAAATTTAGAAAAAAGAAAAAGTGACAACTATAAGAGGCAATGAATCAGCGATATGCAATTAATTTTTTTTAAAAATTATTATTATTTTTTTTTTGTTCCTATCGTGAAACTGTATCATTAATACATGAATTTAACACATTATGTCATTCTGCAGAAAAAGAATCGCTGAAAACGAGAAAATGAAATCTAAAACTCTAATAAGAAACAGCAAAAAAAAGAGAGAAATTGCACTACATACACAAAAATTTACAAAATTAGAGAACCCTGTATAAACTTTTTATATCCAATCTACCTCCTCTCTCTCTCCTTCCTCTCCTCTCTCTCACTCTCTCTCTTTCTCTCTCTCCTTCCTCTCCTCTATCTATCTCTCTTTCTCTCTCTTGTTCTTACCGGCGACCATTAATCCAATATCTCTCCTTTCTCACGGACATTAATCCCGACATGCCGAGTCAACTCAGTCCTCGCTCGGATCAGGTGAAGCAGCGGCTCCAACACTCCAAAAACTCCTATCGCCGTCATGTTTTCGTCGTCCAAAGACAAACTGAAAATTGCTCTCGCGGAGTATTTTTTAGCTTCCGACGAACCGTTTGTCGATCAACGGAGGGGTGATTCCTAACCGTACGATTTTCACTTTGTTATATTTGTTTGGATACTGAAATTATTAACTGGTAACATCCTACTTAGATGTTAATTATAGTATTGGACAAACATTTATGATGTTAGCCGATAACATTGCATTACAAGAAAACACGGGCATAGCAAGGAAATTTAACGAGGATTTAAAGTGGAGAAGAATATTCCACGTAAATTCGTCGTAAAGTAACGTGAAAATCGTTTCCTTGTAAATTGTAGTTAATTAACGTGGCTTTTATGAGGAAACCACTTTTCCTCGTAATTTCTTCGTAAAAGTTGCTTCGATATTACGAGGAAATAATTTACTGAGTTCTTTACGTGTACCGAGTAGTTTTCCTCGTAACTCGCTCGTAAAGTTTGCTTCGAAATTACGAAGAAATGGGTTACCCAGTTCTTTAAGAGTACTTTCACTTTCGTTGGTGAAAAACGTGTTTTAAGTAGTTACACCTAATTATATTTACTCGTAAATTCCTAGCAAAATTGTTCTATATATAGGGCACTTGTCTTTCAAATGTAACACACCGAAAAGAAAAAAATCAAAAACGTGAAAAAAGTCCAATGGTAAGAGTATATTCGAGTTAGGGAGTTGGATGTATAGCCATAGAGATGGTGGTACGGGGAGAGTAACGAAAGAATTTCTGGACGGGCTATAGACGTTTATCCATCAAGCAGATTCCACACCGCACACGCAAGAAAGCGACAAGATATTATGTCCTTGTCGGAAATGCAACAATACAAAATCAGGCAATCGGGAAAATGTATGGAAGCATTTACTAAACAGAGGTTTCACGCCAATTATTATATATAGTTTCAACATGAAGAAGTTTATGGGAATGAAGCTGGTAGTAGTAGTAGTAGTAGCAATTTTCGGGATGAACCGGTCGTAGATCATGATTTGCATAATGAAAATAGTTACCATCAGGAGGAGCAGATGGTGGATCATGATAGGGTTCATGATATGGTAACTGATGCATTAGTAGCTACTGAAGTTGAAGAACCTAACATAGATGCTAAGAAGTTTTATGAAATGCTAGCTGCTGCGAATCAACCATTATACAATGGTTGTAGAGAAGGTCTCTCTAAATTGCAGCTAGGATGATGAATATTAAAACCGACTTCAATCTAGCTGAAATTGCATGGATGCATGGCAGAGTTAATTAATGAGATTTTTCCAGAAGACAATGTGGCAGCTGAATCTTATTATGAGATTCAGAAATTGGTTCATAGTCTTGGGCTGCCTTCAGAGATGATAGATGTTTGCATTCACAATTGCAAGATCTACTGGGGAGATGATGAGAAGTTAGAAGAATGTCGATTCTGCAAGAAGCCAAGATTCAAACAGCAAGGACGGGGCCATAATAGGGTACCGTACCAAAAGATGTGGTACCTACCAATTACAGACAGATTGAAAAGATTGTACCAATTTGAGAGGACTGCTGGAGGGATGAGATGGCATGCCGAACATAGTCCCACGTATGGCGAGATCACACATCCATCAGATGCAAAATCTTGGAGACATTTTAATTCAGTACATCCTGATTTCGCTAGAAATAGTCGAAATGTGTATCTTGGGATATGCACAGATGGATTTAGTCTATTTGGAATGTCTGGGAGACAATATTCATTAGATTTAGTTTTTTTTTAAAAAAAAATCTTATTTGTAATTCTTTTCATAAAAGATTATTCTGAAGATATTTTAAAATTTAACAAAATTCGAAATAAACATTAAAAATTATATGAATTGAAGGATTAATCCTAAATTTTAATATTTTTTCTTTTAAGAAAAGATTTAGTATATATCACCAAACGAAACAAAGAGTTGACAAAAAAAAAAAACAATGAAACATGAAAGTATCGCAAAATGATAACAGTCAAATTTAGAGAAAAGAAAAAGTGACAAATATAAAAGGTAAAGTATTAGCGATGTGCAATTAATTTTTTTTAAAAATATTATTATTATTATTATTATTTTGTTTTGTTTCTATCGTGAAACTGTATCATTAATACATGAGTTTAACATTGCGTCTTTCTGCAGAAAAAAATCGCTGAAAACGAGAAATGGAATCTAAAGCTCTAATAAGAAACAGCAAAAAAAAAATTGCACTACATACACAAAAAAATTTACAAAAGTAGAGAACGGTATATAAACTTTTTATATCCGAATCTACCTCCTCTCTCTCTCCTTCCTCTCCTCTCTCTTTCTCTCTCTCTATCTCCTTCCTCTCTCTCTCTCTCTTTCTCTCTCTTGTTCTCACCGGCGACCATTAATCCAATATCTCTCCTTTTTCACGGACATTAATCTCGACATGCCGTGTCAGCTCAGTCCTGGTTCGGATCAGGTGAAGCAGAGGCTCCAACACTCAAAAAACTCCTATCACCGTCATGTTTTCGTCATCTAAAGACAAACTGAAAATTGCTCTGGCGGAGTATTTTTGAGCTTCCGACGAACCGTTTGTCGATCAATGGAGGGGTGACTCCTAACCGTATGATTTTCACTTTGTTATATTTCTTTGGATACTAAAATTATTAACTCGTTAACATCCTACTTAAATGTTAATTATAGTATTAGACAAACATTTATCATGTTAGCCGATAACATTGCACTACAAGACAACGCGGGCATAGCAAGGAAATTTAACGAGGAAAATTTACGAGGTTTTAACGTGGAGAAGAATATTCCACGTAAATTCGTCGTAAAGTAACGTGGAAATCGTTTCCTTGTAAAATTAATTAACGTGGCTACAATTAGCAATAAAATTATATGATTTGAGTGATTAAATTTAAATGACCTAAATTTTAATATATTTTCTTTTAAAAATAAGATTTAGTATATGAATAGAAATCTAACACCGTCATTAACTCTGTATAAACCTGACGTATTTTTAGGTTTTTTTAAAAGTAAACACAAACCAGAGAGATTTAGTTTCTTTTTTTTAAAAAAAAAAAAAATCATATTTGTAATTCTTTTCATTAGAGATTAATCTGAAAATGTTTTAAAATTTAACATAATTCTAAATAAACATTAAAAATTATATGATTTGAAGGATTAATCCTAAATTTTAATATATTTTCTTTTAAAAAAGATTTAGTATATATAACCAAACGAAACGAAGAGTTGACAAAAAAAAAAAAAAAAAAACAATGAAACATGAAAGTATCGCAAAATGGTAAACAATCAAATTTAGAGAAAGGAAAAAGTGACAACTATAAGAGGTAAAGTATCAGCGATATGCAATTAATTTTTTTAAAAAAATATTACTATTATTATTATTTTGTTTTGTTTTGTTTCTATGTGAAACTGTATCACTAATACATGAGTTTAACACATTGCGTCATTCTGCAGAAAAAGTTCTGCAGACAAAGAATCGCTGAAGACGAGAAAATGAAATCTAAAGCTATAATAAGAAAAGCAAAAAAAAAATTAGAAATTGCATACATACACAAATTTTTTTACAAAATTAGAGAACCGTGTATAAACTTTTTATATATCCGAATCTGCCGCCTCTCTCTCTCCTTCCTCTCCTCTCTCTCACTCTCTCCTCTCTCTCTCTCTCTCTCTCTATCTCTCTCTCTCTCTCTCTCTCTCTCTCTCTCTCTCTCTCTCTCTCTCTCTCTCTCTCTCTCTCTCTCTCTCTCTCTCTCTCTCTCTCTCTCTCTCCTTCCTCTCCTCTCTCTCTCTCTCTCTTTCTGTTTCTTGTTCTCACCGGCGACCATTAATCCAATATCTCTCCTTTTTCACGGACATTAATCCCGACATGCCGAGTCAGCTCAGTCCAGGCTCAGATCAGGTGAAGCAGCGGCTCCAACACTCCAAAAACTCCTATCGCCGTCATGTTTTCGTCATCCAAAGACAAACTGAAAATTGCTCTGTCGGAGTATTTTGAGCTTCCGACGAACCGTTTGTCGATCAACGGACGAGTAATTTCCGCGTAAAAGTTGCTTCGATATTACGAGGAGATAATTTACCGAGTTCTTTACGTGTACCGAATAATTTTTCTCGTAACTCGCTCGTAAAGTTTGCTTCGAAATTACGAGGAAATGGGTTACTGAGTTCTTTACGAGTACTTTCACTTTTGTTGGTGAAAAACGTGTTTTTGGTAGTTACACCTAATTATATTTACTCGGAATTTCCTAGCAAAATTGTTTTATATATATGACAATTGTCTTTCAAATGTAACACACTCTACCAACTGAGCTATATCCCCCCGAGCCAAGTGGAGCTACACCCAAAAAAATATCAAAACATGAAAAAAATGTCCAATGGTAAGAGTATTTTCGAGTTACGGAGTTGGATGTATAGCCATTGAGATGGTGGTACAGGGAGAGTGACGAAAGAACTTCTGGACGGGCCAGAGACGTTTATCCATCAAGCAGATTCCACACCGCTCACGCAAGAAAGCGGTAAGATGTTATGTCCTTGTCGGAAATGCAACAATACAAAATTAGACAATCGGGAAAATGTATGGAAGTATTTACTAAATAGAGGTTTCACGCCAATTATTATATATGGTTTCAACATGAAGAAGTTTATGGGAATGAAGCTGGTAGTAGTAGTAGCAATTTTCGGGATGAACCGGTCGTAGATCATGATTTGCATAATGAAAATAGTTACCATCAGGAGGAGTAGATGGTGGATCATGATAGGATTCATGATATGGTAACTGATGCATTAGTAGCTGTTGAAGTTGAAGAATCTAACGTAGATGCTAAGAAGTTTTATGAAATGCTAGCTGCTGCGAATCAACCATTATACAATGGTTGTAGAGAAGGTTTCTCTAAATTGTCGGTAGCAGCTAGGATGATGAATATTAAAACCGATTTCAATCTAGCTTAAAATTGCATGGATGCATGGGCAGAGTTAATTAATGAGATTTTGCCAGAAGACAAAGTGGCAGCTAAATCTTATTATGAGATTCAGAAATTGGTTTATAGTCTTTGGCTACCTTCAGAGATGATAGATGTTTGCTTTGACAATTGCATGATATACTGGGGAGATGATGAGAAGTTAGAAGAATGTCGATTCTGCAAGAAGCCACGATTCAAACCGCAAGGACGGAGCCGTAATAGGGTACCGTACCAAAGGATGTGGTACCTACTAATTACAGACAGATTGAAAAGATTGTACCAATCTGAGAGGGCCGTTGGAGGGATGAGATCGCATGCCGAACATACTCCCACGTATGGCGAGATCACACATCCATCAGATGCAAAAGCTTGGAGACATTTTAATTCAGTACATCCTGATTTCGCTAGAAATAGTCGGAATGTGTATCTTGGGTTATGCACAGATGGATTTAGTCCATTTGGAATGTCTGGGAGACAATATTCATTGTTGGCAGTCACTCTTACGCCATACAACTTGCCACCAGATTTGTGCATGCAACAGGAGTTTCTATTCTTGACCATATTAATCCCTGGTCCGAAGCATCTGAAAAGGTCTCTAGATGTGTTTCTACAACCGCTAATAAAAGAGTTGAAAGATTTGTGGTCAACAGGAGTGATGACTTATGATTGTTGAAGAAAAACAAATTTCAAGCTGCGAGCAATGCTTTTGTGGACCATAACCGACTTTCCTGCTTATGGGATGTTGTCTGGATGGACTACACATGGGAGATTAGCTTGTCCATATTGTAATGGAGGGACAGATGCGTTTCAATTGAAGAATGGGAGAAAGACATGTTGGTTTGATTGTCAACGTCGATTTCTTCCCATTAGGCATCCGTACCGAACAAACAAGACATTGTTTAGGTACAAAAGAGTTGTGAGAGACACTCCTCCTCCGTATTTAGGTGGAGCAGAAATTGAACAACAAATCAATTACTACGGAGCTCAAGACATAGTTCATCGTGGGGTAACTAGCATGTTCCCAGAAATATGTCTAATTATTACTGGGTTCAGCACAACTGGCACAAGAAGAGTATATTTTGGGAGTTGCCATATTGGAAGGATCTTCTGTTGCGCCACAACCTCGATGTGATGCATATTGAGAAGAATTTTTTTTTAGAACATCATGAATACAATATTGAATGTACAAGAGACGACAAAAGACAACAGGAAATCAAGGTTGGACTTACCTGATATTTTCTCAAGAAGTGAGTTACATATACAAGGCAATGGAAGTGTGCTAGTTCCGATATTCAGATTGTCTTCACAGCAAAAGTCGGTATTGTTCAATTGGGTGGAATCAGAAGTGAAGTTCCCCGATGGGTTTGTTTCAAATCTGTCTCGGTGTGTTGAACAAGGTCAAAAGTTCTCCGGCATAAAGAGTCATGATTGTCACGTCTTTATGCAACGACTACTTCCCATTGCATAGATACTTCCAACACAAGTACATGAAGCACTTGCAAGTAATATATATATATATATATATATATATATATCCTTTCTCATTTATTTATTGCACAAATAAACTATGCACATGATTATAATTAACTAAAGTTATAATAATTTATTGTTTTCGGAATATACCAGGCATTGGAGTATTTTTCAGGGATGTCCCTAAACAATAAACCCTAAACCCTAATCCCCTAAACCCTAATCCCTGAATCGTAAACCCTAAACCCTATACCTTAAATCGTAAACCTTAAACCCTAAATCGTAAACCCTAAACCCTAAATCTTAAGGATTTGTGAATCTAAATCCTAAATCATAAACCCTAAACCCTAAATTGTAAACGCTATAACAATAAACCCTAAATCGTAAACTCTAAATCGTAAACCCTAAACCCTAAGCCCTAAATCATAAACCATAAACCTAAATCATAAACCCTAAACCCTAAATCGTAAACCCTACGTAGTTTATTTGTTATTTTAATTTTAATGTTTTGAGAAGGAAAATTAAATTACTCTTTTTGAGTCTTTTAATGAAACATTGTTGTCCATTTCTCTCTTTGAGTTAGTTTTGGTCATAAGAACCTTCAAGTTAATTCATTTTAGGGTATTTTTTTTAACCTAAGTTATTTTTAAATAGCATAATAATTATTAAAATCATCCAATAAAATCACATAATAAATATTAAAATCACCTTAGAGATTTAGTTATTTTTTAAAAATTGTAATTCATTTCATTAGAGATTAATCTGAAAATATTTTAAAATTTGAAGTAAACATTAAAATTAGGGCAATTCTCCACAATTTGTAATTCTTCTTCCAGAATAGCATACACGCTTAGTTTTTCCACAAATAACATTCATTAACCACTATCCTAAAACTAAAACACATGGAAAAAAAACAGAGGCTCATCTCTCCAAAACTGTAACTCCTCGCCGATGCCGTGCACCTCTGGTTGTATCAATTCCGGAGCCAAGGTCTGTCCTCAGCTGAAGCGCCTCCGGTTTGATCTTCGATTGAATCTACGCCGTCGCCTGCTAAAGCGCCTCCGGTCGAATCTTACGGTGGTGGCTCCGTCGCCGTTGATCAACGGCTTCGATGTTGATCCTCTTTGGCGGTGGTGTTGATAGTTGGAATCGAAGATCGGAGGGATTGTGGAGATCAGCGGAGAAGAGCGGCCAGGAAGGAATTGAAGAGTTTATGGTGAAAATCATGTCGGATCTTAGGACAGTGAAAAAAATCGATATTTAGGAAACAAGTTCTCGATTACGAAGAGGAAGAAAGAGAGGGAGAAGCAGAGGGAGAGACCTTCAAAGACGTCGGGAGTAACGGTGGAGGTATGAAACGTTCCCTTCAATTTGACTTTATAACCTATATCATGTTATAACTGTTGCTTACTAATTCTGCAGAGATGATGATGATACGTTCTAGTTACAGTTTTAAATTGCTTGCCTTGTGGAATCTCTGTAGTGTGATCAAATCGGAATGTTGAAGCCTAAAGATGCTTTGAGTTTCTCAGCTATTCTTTTGTTAGTTTGGTTTTGGGCTGAAATAACCCGTACAAATATATGAGAGAAGCTAAGTAGGTTCTCATGTTATTAGAATATACTCTTTCTTTTAGATAATCAGCATGGGAACAGCAGATAATAATAATAATCAATGAAAGCATTACCATTTCACCAAATATTGTCTTTTGTGACTATCCATTGATTTAGAGTCTGTTGTTGTGTGAAGTTATCATTAGAAGAGAAGGACGCAGCTCAAGAGGCTGCATTTGGATACTATGCTCAAGCCACCGCCGCTCAGGAGATCTTTGGACACACTTTGCAGTCTCAAGTACCTATACAAGTAAGTGATGTTGGGCTTTTTACAAACAAAGTAACTCATTCCTATACTGATAATTAATACTGACTATATCCGTCCTGTCCTTATCTGCGATGGAATATATTTCAGGTACAATGTCTTCCAAATCGGTTTTGTTTCCCTCGCTGGGCTGACCTTTTTATATTACATCCCCTTTGTAAGTCTTCTCAACCCTGTAATCTGTTCTGTTCTTACCATTAAATGTTAACTTTCATGAATGATTAGAAACTCATGCTCTTGGTGTGTGATTTTTGGCAGGGATGGAGAAGAAAAAAAACAAGCGGCAGATTCCAGCTCTCTACCTAATAGTGTACATTTTTATATTTTTGGCTTATAATCATTATGTTTCCTCCTTTTGGATCGATCGTGTGCCGCTGAGGATTGCTCTGTCCACAATCATAATAGCCACGTGATGTTGCTAGTTAATGTATATTCTGTTTATCAACATAACTTTGTTTAGTTCCTTCTGCTTTTATCTTCTGATGATTTGTTGTTACTTGATTTTCTTTTTATAATCTCTGGGAAAAGTGTTCAAAGGAAGATAAGGAGAATGGGATCTAGTGGCAGTGAAAGTACAGAGGCCTTTTCTCTTGTTATCATTTGCGAAAGTACAAACTTTATCAAATATGGTTTTCATTTTTACTCGTGATTTCAGTAAAATAAAATCCCGATAGGAACCAGAGAAACAAGTTTGACATTTTAGTTGCAACCTTTTTTGTTCTCTCTAAACCTTGTACCTTCAAACATTTGGTAAGATTACACTGAAATTCATATGAATAATTTCTAAGCATCTAGAAATGTTTCCTAAGTTTTGGAATGTATTAAGGCTTCTTGAAATTCTATAAAAGAGTCTTAAAAGTTTAAAATAATCATCCTAAAATGTATATCAATTATTAGTTGATCAAATACAAACTTAGTAAGTCTTTATACATTTGTAGGGAGACTTCCTAAACTTTTAAAAAGCTTTTCTATTGTTTTAAAAAAACATTTTTAAAGATTAACAAATACATTCTAAAGTTTTAGGAAAATCTCAATAAAGTTTGTATGAGTATTTTTTGGATAACTATAAATGTAAGTTTTAGAGTTTATGAAGTTTACTTGAAAGCCTTCCTAAAGCTTTCCTAAACTTTTAAGGAGACTTACCTAAAGTCAGCATAACAATCATTTTCTTAAACAACAAAAAGCTTTTTAGAATTTTAGGAAGTCTTTCCTAAATATTTACAAAAGCTTCTTAAATTTGTATTTGATGGTTATGTACCGGGAAAGGTGGCTCATTTGATGAAATTTTTTGGATTCATGTCGTTCGCTTACCTTTTGCTTGGGTTAGTTTGGTTTATGCGGTTTGTTCAGTTCTGAAATGATATAATTCAGCTGCAGTTTATAAAGTTTCAAGAATATTTTGGAAGGTCTTCCTAATTTGTTTGAATATTTCTTAAAAATTCAACAAAGTTCAAAAATTCAAAAATTGTCATTTCTAGATATAAAAATAATTTATACAAAATTTTAGTAAGATATATTCCTAAAAGTTTAAAATGTCTTTCAAAATATTTAAGAATGTTTTTTAATTAATATAGTTTTTAAAAGTTTATAATGTCTTTCAAAATATTTAAGAATGTTTTTTAAATGATATAGTTTTTAGTAAGATATATTCTTAAAAGTTTATAATGTCTTTCAAAATATTAAGAATGTTTTTTAAATAATATAGTTTTTAAAAACTATTTCAGTAAAGCCTTCCTAGAAGTTTAGAAAAACTTCCTAATTTGTTTTTGATCAACTAATAATTACCATACAATTTATGATGTTCTTCCTAAATTTGTATGAATCTTTTCTAATAATTCAAGAAAAATTTATAAATTTCAAAACTAACATTTATAGATATCTAATAACACTCATGCAAACTTTAGAAAGATATTCCTAAAAATTTATAAAGTATTTCTCATTCTCTAAGAATATCTTTTGAAACAATAGGAAAACTTTTAAAAAGGTTAGGAAAGCCTTCCTAAACTTGTAGAACGCTTCCTAAATATATTTTTGATCAACCAGTAACAAACATACAATTTAATATGGTATTCCTGAATTTGTATGAATTTTTCCTAGAAATTCAAGAAAGCTTCAAAATTCCAAATGAACATTTATATATATCTAAAACACTTATACAAAATTTAGTAAGACATTCCTAAAATTTTATAATGTCTTTTTTCATCTTTAAGAATGTCTTTTTAAATAATATAATTTTAAAAAAATATTTCAGAAAGCCTTCCTGGAAGTTCATAAAAATTTCCTCAATTTCTTTGTGATCAACTTATAATTAACATACATTTAGGATGATCTTCCTAAATTTGTATGAATTTTTCCTAATAATTTAGAAAAGCTTCCTAAATTTAGTTTTTTTATCAACTAATAATTAACATACAATTTAAGATGATATTCCTAAATTAGTATGAATTTTTCCTAAACATTCCAAAACCAACAGTTCTAGATATCTAAAAATACTCATACAAATTTTAGTAAGATCTTCCTCAAAATTTATAATATTTTTTCAATATTTAAGAATGTCTTTTTAGAAAATATAAAAACTTTTAAAAATTTCAGGAAAGCCTTCCAGAAAGATTAGAAAAGTCTCATAAATTAAAAATGTATTTTGCAGAAAATATAAAAAACTATTTAAAATTTCCAGAAAGCCTTCTTGAAAGCTTAGAAAAGCTTCCGGAATTTGTTTTTTTTTATCAACTAGTAATTGACATACAATTTAGGATGATCTTTCTAAATTAGTATGAATCCTTAATAAAAATTCAAAAAAAAAACTTCATAAATTATAAAACCAACATTTCTAGATGTCTAAAAATACTCATACAAATTTTATTAAGACCTTCCATAAAATTTATAATGTTTTTTCAATATTTAAGAATCTCTTGTATTTTTTAGAAAATATAAAAACTTTTTAAAATTTCGGGAAAGCCTTCCTGAAAGTTTAGAAAAGCTTTCTAAATTAAAAATGTCTTTTTAGAAAATTTAAAAACTTTTAAGATTTCAGGAAAGCCATCCTGAAATTAAGAAATGCTTCCTAAATTGTTTTTTATCAACTAGTAATTAACATACAATTTAGGATGATCTTCCTAAATTAGTATGACTATTTCCTAAACATTTTAAAAACTTTATAAATTCCAAAACCAACATTTCTAGATTTCTAAAAATATGCTCATAAAAATTGTAGTATTATTTTCCTCAAAATTTATAATTTTTTTCAATATTTAAGAATGTCTTTTTAGAAAATATAATTTTTTAAAAAAGTTCAGGAAAGTCTTCCTGAAAGTTTAGAATAGCTTCCTAAATTTTTTTGTTTATAAACTAGTATATTAACATAAAATATGGGATTGTCTTCCTAAATTTGTATGATTTTTCCCTAAAATTTCAATTGAAACAGTAACACAATTTTAGGAAAATCTTCCTGAATGGTATGATCAATTCATATTACATGGTATTAATTTTTTTTTTTAACTTTTCTTTTTTGCATGTTAGTGGAACCGAAACTTGACAAACGGGCCGCAAAGAGGCATATTTTGGTTGAGTGTAACTACAATAATACTTTGAAAGTTATTTTAAACTATGTATAATAAAACTGCCTTAGACGTTTTAGTAAACAATAATAAGATTTTAGAAAGGCTTTCCGGAATGATTACATTTTGAAGAGTTAATACAGAGTTGATACATATTATCTAGAAAATAGCTCATATAAACTAAAAACCAAGACCAACTTCCAAAGTAAAAAGTGAATACTCTATTTTGATTGAATGAATACAAATTCAGGAAAGTCTTTCTAAAACATATGAAAAGCTTCCTAAGACATAAATTAAAATAAAGTCTCATTCACCTAGACAAACAAATAATAATGCAATCCACAACACAATGAGATTTGTAACAAACAAATTAAGTGATATCAAGTCAGAGTATCAAAAAAGCTTCAAGTGTTATCTTGAATTACATGGTAAAGTTTAGAATGTCTATCTCAATCATCAAGAGTGTCTTCCTGAATTTAATTTAGGAAGGTCTTCTTGAAAATCTAAATAGAACATATAATTTAGGATGGTCTTCCTGAAAAGCTAAATAGAACATATAATTTAGGAAGTTCTTCCTGAATTTGTAAAAACTTTCCTAAAAATACAAAAAAACTTCATAAATTTCATAAAAGCTTAAATGAGTGCACATACTCCTCAGAGAGAAAAACAAACTTCCCTTTTTATTGCATTTTACAAACCAAACATTTCAAAAAGAAAATTTAGATAACATTCAGCTAAAGAGATGAACTTTCAATCTCACACATAAATTTTTTAAAGACTGTGTTCTTTCCATAGATGATGTCGTAGCATCTGCACAAAAAGAGGTACGCTCCAAGCAACAAATGCACCCTGCAATAACAATAACATCAGTTTAAGCTCAGACTCGGTTGAGACTCAAACCAAATTCACTCTGAAACATCTAGTTACCTATCTCTGAATCTGACGTGATGTTCTTCAGGCACTTGTGCAATCAGCTTCGTCTTGAGACCATCACCTAATTTCTCTGTCACAACCCATTCTTGTACTCTTCTTCTTTCGAACAAGCCCATGACCATAGCCTTTGTTCGGAGCATGGACATTGCATTCTCAAACAGAACCCAGAATGCCAAAAGGTGGATAGATCTGTTAACAAAAAGAGGATAAAATATAAAAAAACATAAAGACGTTAAGTTATATGAACATCTTCCGTAAGTGGTGAGGAAAGGTACTTACTTTTCTGTTTGAGTCTCAGAGGAACAGGAAAATGGCAAATAGCTTTTGGTCATTCTTTGGATGTAGAAAAATAAAGTAAATAAAGCTTTGTATTACACAGTTTTACATTATTGCTCAGACAACGAAGAAAAAATTCAAAGTCAATGTCATCTCTGGTTCTGTGTTACACATTGACGCACAAAACTTTCTAAATGAACAAACAGAGCCTTTACCTTTATTCATATTGTTTCTTCTGCTTATCGGTAAATAGGTTTCTAGACCTGTGAGACGTCAATCCTGTAGTTTTTGGCTATATCATTCACACTCATTGGACCGTTGTGATCTTGAGCCTTGCCCTGATAGAGAAGCATGATGTGCCGGACTTTTGCCACGCTCAATGTTCCTTGAGGCACCAATTTTTCCTCATACCTTGTTGATTCAGGAGTTGTGTTCCAGAGCTTTGGGAGTGGCCTTTTCGATGTTTCCACTACTGATGCCTATATCAATCAGAAAGTCTGAACTTTGTTTATATACAGATAAAAATATGTCCTGGATTTAAGACAGAAAAAAACAAAATCCACAACTAATAGACCCACTCATAATGTTTATTTACAAAGTCATACTCTCGATTTTTGAATCATCTTATGTTCTCACATTTCGTCTCTCATTCTCAACTCAATCTACACTAGCAACCATAACCAACACTAAGATCAACCACATAAAATAAGAAACAATCTGTTTACTTTTTCCTTATGCCACCAATTTTGTACCGAAAGTTTTGTGTTGGGGCTACATGACACATAATACTACACGACACCGTCAGTGTTAAATGCTACATCGGAAATAGGAAACAAGCCGGCATTGTTCATGAAACCTTAGTCCAACTATCACCTTAAAATCAATCAGCTACAAGACCATTACATGACTAACGCAAAAACAAACCCACACAAGTTGCGACTTAAAGAACTGCTGAATCTCAGATCTGGAAACTCAATCTAAAATGATTCCAACAAGTGACCAAAAATTGCATGATGATAAACCCTAATAATCAATTGAAAACCATTTCAGATCATCGATTCAAAACTTGATTAAAGCACTTACGGAAGATGATAAACTCCAACTATTTCCCTTTGTTGTACCTTCGTCCCTCATTTCCGTCATCGTCGTCTCTGTTTTCCGTCGCCGTCGTCTCTGTTTTCCGTCGCCGTCGTCTCTCATCTTCCGTCGCCGTGGATGAAGAGTTGATTTCAAACCTCGTGGAAGAGAGCTTGAGACGTGTCGAAGATAATTGCTGTGTCGTCCTTCACGATCGTCTTCTCACCGTCGTCATGTCTCCGGCATCGACGCTCTCGTCGTTATCGTTGTCTGTCGGGAGATTTCAGGCTCTCGATTTCAAAACTTGGATCACGATCGGCGAGGATTTCAGAATTGTGATGCCTATTTTTCTGTTTCAAGGGTATAATTGTCAATCACTTATTAATTAATGGTATCTAAAGAAGAATTGATCGTGTGTGGTAGATTGGGAATAAAAACATGAATCTGTGTTATATGAGACTATTTCTCTTAAAATTATATGATTTGAAGGATTAAATCTAAATGACCTTAATTTTAATATATTTTCTTTTAAAAATAAGATTTAGTATATGAGTAGAAATCTAACACCGTCATTAACTCTGTATACACAATCCACAATGACTACTTTATGCAATGACTACTTCCTATTGCATTTGCGGAGCTACTTCCAACACAAGTACATGTAGCACTTGCATGTAATATATATATATATCATTTCTCATTTATTTATTGCACAAATAAACTATGCGCATGATTATAATTAACTAAAGTCTATAATAATTTATTGTTTTCGGAATATACCAAGCACTGGAGCATTTTTCAGGGATCTGAGCACACGCACTTTAAAAGAGGATGTCTCTAAACCCTAAACCCTAAACTCTAATCCCCTAAAACCTAAACCCTGAATTGTAATTCTTTATGCAACGACTACTTTCCATTGCATTTTCGGAGCTACTTACAACACAAGTACATGAAGCACTTACACGTAATATATATATATATATCATTTCTCATTGATTTATTGCAAAAATAAACTATGCACATGATTATAATTAATTAAAGTCTATAATAATTTATTGTTTTGGGAATATACCAGGCATTGGAGCATTTTTCAGGGATCTGAGCACACACACTTTAAAATAGGATGTCCTTAAACCTTAAACCCTAAATCTTAAACCCTAAACCCTAAACCCTAAGCCCTGAATTGTAAACCCAAAACCCTATACCTTAAATCGTAAACCCTAAACCCTAAATCGTAAACACTAAACCATAAACCATAAATCGTAAACCATAAACCCTAAATCTTAAGGATTTGTGAATCTAAACTGAAACCCTAAATCGTAAACCGTAAACCCTAAATTGTAAACCCTATAACCATAAACCCTAAATCGTAAACCCTAACTCTAAACCCTAAATCATAAATCATAAACATAAATCGTAAACCTTAAACCTTAAACCCTAAATCATAAACCCTACATAGTTTATTTGTTATTTTTTTTTAATGTTTTGAGAAGGAAAGTTAAATTAGTTTTTTGTGCCTTTTAATGAAATATTTTTGTCCATTCTTCCTTTGAGTTCATTTTTGTCATAAAAACCTTCAAAATAATTCATTTTAGGGTATTTCTTTTTTTTAAACCCAAGTTATTTTTAAATAGCATAATAATTGTTAAAATCACCCAATAAAATCACATAATAAATATTAATAATCACCAGAGAGATTTAGTTATTTTTTTAAAATTGTAATTCTTTTCATTAGAGATTAATCTGAAAATATTTTAAAATTTAACAAAATTCGAAATAAACATTAAAATTATATGATTGGAGGATTAAATTTAAATGACCTAAATTTTAATATATTTTCTTTTAAAAATAACTCTGTATACACATTCCACAAAATCTAATCTACCATCTATTTTAATCTTTTTTCTTTTACTGAAATCGAAAACACGAGAGTTAAAGAGTCTTTACATGGTTTGTTCTTTGCCTGAGTGAATTCATTTGCTTGTTCAACCTCTTCAGCAGCTTTCTTGGGAAGGATATTTTCCTTTTTCTCTAGCACGTCAAGAGTCTGGAGGCAGAACAATTGAGGAATCAAACCAAAGAAGAAGCATGGAAAGAAACAATTAACATACCCTTGTGAGTAACCGGGGGAGGGCATCGTGGTGTGCTGCACCCCCCTTTGGGATTAGTCTGGATCCATTCATAGGTTCGGGATACCCCAAGGTTAAAAAAAAAAAAAAAAATTAACATACCACTATAGAAACTCTGTTATTACAATTCACAAATTTAAAAGTAAGCTTTGACACAAAATTCTATAAAAGCTAATCGGTTTTGACATTGTAATCGAAAACAGTTGAAAACATCGGGGCAAGACATACAATATAATATATATATGAAGAATTTCATAAGATTAGATTTGAACCATGTACAAGTGAAGAATGAACAGCATAAAAGGAAGTATTTTTCAGGGTTTTTTAAAGTAAACACAAACTAGAGAGATGATATTACGTGTTTTTAACGTATTTTGATTCGTTTTTAGTATTCGGTTTGAGTTTTGATTTGCATCTTTCGTTAGTTTTTTGAGTCTTTTCTATTGTTTTGAGTGTTTTTACAGATTTCATGGAGTTCCGAAAGAGTTTGGCGTTTACGGACATGTTCGAGTCAAGTTAAGACGGAAAAACGAGAAAAGA
This sequence comes from Isatis tinctoria, assembly GCA_010577795.1. Taxonomy (NCBI): domain Eukaryota; kingdom Viridiplantae; phylum Streptophyta; class Magnoliopsida; order Brassicales; family Brassicaceae; genus Isatis; species Isatis tinctoria. The sequence continues at coordinate 22,143 of VHIU01000578.1, forward strand.
ACCAAACACAAGAGAGCCAAGCAAAGGAACGACCGTTCCTTTCCATGGAACGACCATGGAGAACGATCGTTCCCTCCAAGGAACGGTCGTTCCCTCATCCACCAACCCTGCCGACAAAAACCGAAGATCGATCGTTCCATCCCATGCAGCCCGTTCCCTCATTCACCAACCATGCCGACAAAAACACTGAGGAACGACCGTTCTCCACAACAGAACGATCGTTCCCCGGCAAAAACACTAAGGAACGACCGTTCTACGAAGGGAACGATCGTTCCCAAGTCCACCTACTCCACCTACTTCGATCGACCATGGAGAACGATCGTTCTACATCAAGAACGACCGTTCCCCTCTTCACCTACTCCCCTTCACCTTGGCCTATATAATGGACTCACAACATCACTTCAAACACACCTTCTTCTTCCTCCTCTCTTCTCTAGCTTCAAAGCATAGCTTCTTCTTCAGTTTTAAGTTTTATGTTTATGCTTTTATTAAGTTTTATTTAGTTTCTTTTAAGCTTTATACAATTATGCTTTAATTAAGTTTTACTTTCAGTTCTTATATTTATGCTTTACTTTCAGTCTTTATATTTATGCTTTACTTTCAGTCTTTATATTTATGCTCTACTTTCAGTCTTTATGTTTATGCTTTAATTAAGTTCTTATAAGTTTATATTCAGCTTTCATTATCTATTCAAGCTTTTATGATGAACTTTATAATCTCTTTGTTTTCTTCTTTAATCATGTCTGAGTAGACCTCTTAGTTAGGTTAAGGTTTGTCAAAGGAATTCATGAGCTTTAGGGTTAAACACAATAGGCTATTCAAATCAATATCTTCACCCTTGTTGTTCTTAATGCTTAGATCGAATTGATCACTTGATCTTATGAAATTTGGTTTAACTTAGACAGCGAGAGTTTCTAGGTTGCTAGAAAGAACATTGGTGAGCAATTTAACCATTACCTGCGAGAGTAGATGTATTGAGAATTGTGAACATATTAAACCTATCCTTAATGCTTGTCTACGATTTCTAGTACCAGCGAGAGTTAGGATTTCTAGGTTGATAGACAAAGATATTGGTACGACGAGAGTGGATTGATATTATCTTAGTGTTTAAGTTCTAGATTTATGCTTAATCATTGCCTGAATAGTTGTTTGATCCGTTGCTCTGAATCTCCTGCGATATTCCTTGACCTAACGCTTGTTTAATATTATCTTACAACCGATTTCGCTTTCATTACTTGTTACTTACAAAAACCAAAAACATATTGAATTGTCTTAGCTTTTGATTTAGCTCAATATATCAAAGTGTGAAAACTGGTCTTCGTGGGATCGACCCCTAAATACTACTTCGTATGCTGTGCACTTGCAGTAGGAAATAAGGGTTTAAAACTCGTGTATAAAGTTTTTGGCGCCGTTGCCGGGGACCAAATTTTTCGCCTTTGGTTTACGGCTGAATTATCAGACTAAGAACTTTACTAAACTCGTTTTCTTTTCTTCTTTGTTTTTATGTTTCAGGTGCATGTCCCCAAGGAGCACAAGGAGCAGAAACAACGAGGATCTTGTTAGCTTATCAAACGAGGAGTTAGCAAGAGCAGAACGAGGGAACAGGCAGAGACGTAACATACCTGTTCCGGAACCAGAAACAACTGACCGCCGCAACTCAGATATGGGCGGACAAGCAGACATCGCAGCTCAGCTGCTACAACTTCAGACAGCCATGGAGCAGCTTCGCATGCAACAGGAGAGGCAACTCATTGCACAACCTGCCTTCGGAGACAAAGATGCGGCTCACACATACTATCAGGATCGATCTGCGATCGTTACCCCGCCACCACCAGAGGCAAGATACGAAATCAAACTCAAATGATCGGCCTCGTGAAGCAACACCTGTTCCACGGTCTGCCTGCTGAGATTCCAATGGATCACATCGAGAACTTTGAAGAGATCTGTAGCACAACCGGCTCCAATGGTGTGCATCCAGATTTCCTGAAGTGCAAGCTTTTCCCTTTCTCTCTTACGGAAAAGCATCACGGTGGTTAAAATCTTTACCACCAGGCTCTCTACCGACTTGGGCTAGTGCACGAGCAGCCTTCTTGGATAAGTTCTACACGAAATCCAAGACCGCAGCCTTGAGGAACAAGATCTCCTCATTCGAGCAACAGTCCGGCGAGTCCTTTAATGAAGCATGGGAGCGGTTTAAGGAGTACAAGCGCGAGTGCCCTCACCATGGGTTTAGTGATGAGCAGCTGCTCAGCACCTTCTATGACGGAGTAGATTGGGACTACAGAAATGCCCTGAACGCAGCTAGTAACGGTGACTTCTACACTAAGTCAAAAGAAGGAGCTTTGGAGCTGATCGATAACCTAGCCGCAAGTTCCAGCAACAAAAGCCCGGAGTACGACAGGAAGAAGGTCAACAGTGTGGACTCCAAGAAGATTGATGAACTCTCGGCCATGGTTAACTTTTGCTAAAAAAGAACCAGAAGTCAGTCCACTTTGTGGACGAGAATGGGGAAGCACCTATCGCTCAAGCCTATGAGGAAGAAACGGGAATGATCAGATGGAGGTGAATTATGTGACGGGACAAAGTTTCGGGCAGAACCGCGGTTTCAACAACCAAGGCTTCAACACTCACCCGAACCTGTCCTATAGGAGCACCAATGTGGAGAATCCGCAGGATCAAGTTTATCCTAAGCAAGGAAATCAGCCACAGATGGGTTTTCAGAAGAACCACTCCAACAACTACTCCAACAACTACCAGAACCGGCCATTCGTTCCAAATCAGAACCGTTTCGAAGGAGGGAATCAGCCAAGGCAGCCTTTCACAAACTCGCAGCCTTCATCTTCAGCAACCGGCTCCCAAGACGAGCTGAAGAACATGATGCAGCAGATGATGGCGAGTCAACAAAAGGCGGCAGCAGAGATCAACTCCAAAGTTGGCACTATGTATGTTGATCTTAATGGGAAGTATGAGGCTGTACGGACTCACTTGAAGCAGCTTGACACTCAGATTGCACAAACCGCTGAATCAGTTAAGAGGACACAAGGTACTAACGCAGAGGTTAACTATGTGAATGAAGACTATGTGGAGAATCAGAGCTTTCAAGCTCATGCGTCTAACGACCAAGACGAGCTGAAGAACATGATGCAACAACTACTGGCGAGTCAGCAAAAGGCAGCATCTGAGATCAATGCTAAGGTTGATACAATGTACGTGGACCTTAATGAAAAATATGAAGCTGTATGGATTCATATGAAGCAGCTCGACGTTCAGATTGCACAGACGGCTGAGGCTATCAAGAGGACACCAGGAACTCTGCCTGGAAAGGCTGAAACACCAAGGAGGGATTTCGTCAACGCCATTGAATTGAGAGCGGAAAGACGCTCCACCATACCGCGACCTCAACTTCAAAATCGGCAAAACGAAAAGGAGTGGCGATAGAGCACCTGCTCGTTACCCCAGAGCACATGCTCCCCCGAGATGCTCCCACCAAACCCGCAGAAAATCTTCCAGCAAGGGTTTATATTCCTAAGGTGCCCTACCCAGTTCCACCTAGAGATCAGAAGGAGATTACGGCAGTCTTTGTAGAAGCAAGGAGTACACCACCAGCATTGAGGGTACTGCCTAAAGTTGAAGATCCAGGAAAATTCTTGGTCCCATGCTCGATTGCTGAAATGGAATTCAAGGACGCTCTTTGTGATTCCGGGTCTACTGTTAATCTCATGTCAAAGGCGATTGCAGAGAAGCTGAAAACTTATGAGGTAAAACCTAGCCATATGACTCTTCAATTTGCAAACACCTCCTCAACAACATCGTCTGGCAGCATTCACGATCTACCTGTCCGAATAGGGGATTGCCTAGTTCCAACTGATTTTCAGGTTTTGGAGATGAGAGGAGGTTATGGCACGCCCTTACTTCTTGGAAGACCATTCATGGCTACAGTGGGTGCAATCATCGATATGCCGAATAGGCAAGTCTGCTTTTCCAAGATTGACAAGAATGTCTTCTACGAAGCCGTTCCCATAGGAACAACCACACGCTCCTCTTGCATCTCAGCAGTGGATAAAGAGGAAGCACCCGCTCCAATTCCGCAAGCACCTGCTCCACCACCCGGGAATTTAGGGAGGAGGCAAAAACGCAAGAAATGTGCCGTACAAAAAGATTATGGGAGGTCCTCAAATGACTTTGATCCCTCAAGGATATGATGGAAACTCGGTTGACTACAAGGTCAAGTGCAAAGGTCGTCCTAAACCTTTCTCTACAGTTAGAGCTATTCTTCCATCAGAGTTGAAAGAGAAGGATATTGGTGTTGTGAATGGAATGCTGAGTAGAGTTCTGAACATAAGGATGTCTGATTTCGGAGCCTGTTTTGGAGCAAGCTCCCAAACCAAGCCTCACTGATACATGGCACCAACGTCAAGCTTAGCGACGTAAAACAAGCGCTTTCGTGGGAGGCAACCCACCAGGTAACATGTAAATATCGTGAAGTTTTTCGTTCTTGTTCTATTTACGTTTCGTGTTTTGTTTGAGATTGTTTTTGCAGGCTTTTATTAAGTATCGATCGTTCCTACCATGAACGCTCGTTCTACACAGAAGAAAGATAGAGAGCAGCACCGATAGCTCCACCAGCGACCACTGAGCTGTGGTTATTTCTATCACCTTTGTTATATCCATTTTTATTTTAGACACTTTTTATTTTTATTTATGACTTTGCGAATTTCTCTTTCAGTTTTGTTTAAACCGGGACGGTTAAAAACAAGTCTGGGGGAGGGATTTATTTGTGTACTAACGTTGTGTTTTATTGATGTTTATTTCTTATGTTTTATTTTCGTGTGTTTAGATTTTCTAAAACAAAAAAAAAATATATATTATATTTCTTATGTTTTATTTTGGTGTGTTTAGATTTTCAAAAAAAAAAAAAAAAAAAAAACCAAAAAAAAAAAGAAAAAAATAATTTTTCGAGTCAAAACTCTATGTGATTTTGTTAAACTTTTTGAAATTGCAACATGTTCGATGTCATTGCCTTAGGACTGTTTAGCATTGTTTGAGGATAGTTTGGAAACGCAGAAAAATCCATAACTTGATCATTTAGTGAATTTCTCAAATCATCTGAACTTAATCAAATTATTAGAACTTAATATGGACTTAATTTATCTCACTTAGGGGGTGATAATCATGTATTGGATTTTAAATTGGAGTTTTCTTTGCATCATTTCTACCAATCTTTGCTAACTCCAAATGACTAGACTTATCCTTAGTCTAGTACCACACCCTTACCATTTCCATGTTGAAACCACTTTTCTTCGTTTACTGTCATTGCATTCATGTGCAAAAACTATGGAGTATACGGACCGACACAACTTTTCTTTAGGACTGTGTCTAGATAGGTGGTCTCTTTCTGATTAAACTCATGGGATGTGTCTAGAAATGTGATCTCTCTCTTTGAATATATTCATTGAAAATTTTCGTTTCAAAAGAGGGTGAACTTTTAAAAGGGTAGAAGATTTTATTCACATTCAAGAAATAAGCTTACATTGTTGAATTCTTTTGATGCAGATCTTAGAGACTAACCGGTTCCATTTTCCGATATATAAAAAAAAAAAGAAAACGAAAAAGAGAATAAAAAAAAACAAAACAGAAAGAAGGAACGGGAAAGTCGTCAAGGTAATATCTTTAAATTTCATGAAACGTTAAAAGAAATCATGTTCATGTTTGTGACTCAGTTAAAAAAGGGTAGAAGGATTAGAGTTAAGGAGAGTTGTGTACCTCCTAATTGGTCTGTGTCTCACGGTGATTTTGCATAATGATTTGCATCTGTTTATATTGCTAAAAGAAACCGAAACACTTGAGCCACCAAATACCAACCTTGATACCTGGACCATAACGTGTTAGATATTCCCTTTGTGAGAGTACACGCATTTGATAATGAATGTTAAATATTGAGTTCTGCTTGATCATGAGATTTCACTCATTTACTACGGTTATGGAGAAGTACAATGAAGTACGGTTTGATCTGAACTTTGCGAATGCGGTTTACGGGCAATTGAGTTAGAGTATGGTCCTATAAGTTTTACAAGTTTCACACGTTTTTCTAACCTCTCCTCTTTGTAAAATATCTGGTTTTGCTTGGGACAAGCAAAGGTTTAGTTGGGGGGAGTTGATATTACGTGTTTTTAACGTATTTTGATTCGTTTTTAGTATTCGGTTGAGTTTTGATTTGCATCTTTCGTTAGTTTTTGAGTCTTTTCTATTGTTTTGAGTGTTTTTACAGATTTCATGGAGTTCCGAAGGATTTTGGCGTTTACGGACATGTTCGAGTCAAGTTAAGACGGAAAAACGAGAAAAGGACCAAACACAAGAGAGCCTAAGCAAAGGAACGACCGTTCCTTTCCATGGAACGACCATGGAGAACGATCGTTCCCTCCAAGGAATGGTCGTTCCCTCATCCACCAACCCTGCCGACAAAAACCGAAGATCGATCGTTCCATCCCATGCAGCCCGTTCCCTCATCACCAACCATGCCGACAAAAAACACTGAGGAACGACCGTTCTCCACAACAGAACGATCGTTCCCCGGCAAAAACACTAAGGAACGACCGTTCTACGAAGGGAACGATCGTTCCAAGTCCACCTACTCCACCTACTTCGATCGACCATGGAGAACGATCGTTCTACATCAAGAACGACCGTTCCCTCTTCACCTACTCCCCTTCACCTTGGCCTATATAATGGACTCACAACATCAACTTCAAACACACACCTTCTTCTTCCTCCTCTCTTCTCTAGCTTCAAAGCATAGCTTCTTCTTCAGTTTTAAGTTTTATGTTTATGCTTTTATTAAGTTTTATTAGTTTCTTTTAAGCTTTATACAATTATGCTTTAATTAAGTTTTACTTTCAGTTCTTATATTTATGCTTTACTTTCAGTCTTTATATTTATGCTTTACTTTCAGTCTTATATTTATGCTCTACTTTCAGTCTTTATGTTTATGCTTTAATTAAGTTCTTATAAGTTTATATTCAGCTTTCATTATCTATTCAAGCTTTTATGATGAACTTTATAATCTCTTTGTTTTCTTCTTTATCATGTCTGAGTAGACCTCTTAGTTAGGTTAAGGTTTGTCAAAGGAATTCATGAGCTTTAGGGTTAACACAAATAGGCTATTCAAATCAATATCTTCACCCTTGTTGTTCTTAATGCTTAGATCGAATTGATCACTTGATCTTATGAAATTTGGTTTAACTTAGACAGCGAGAGTTGCTAGGTTGCTAGAAAGAACATTGGTGAGCAATTTAACCATTACCTGCGAGAGTAGATGTATTGAGAATTGTGAACTTATTAAACTATCTTTAATGCTTGTCTACGATTTCTATACCAGCGAGAGTTAGGATTTCTAGGTTGATAGACAAAGATATTGGTACCACGAGAGTGGATTGATATTATCTTAGTGTTAAGTTCTAGATTTATGCTTAATCATTGCCTGAATAGTTGTTTGATCCGTTGCTCTGAATCTCCTGCGATATTCCTTGACCTAACACTTGTTTAATATTATCTTACAACCGATTTCGCTTTCATTACTTGTTACTTACAAAAACCAAAAACATATTGAATTGTCTTAGCTTTTGATTTAGCTCATATATCAAAGTGTGAAAACTGGTCTTCGTGGGATCGACCCCTAATACTACTTCGTATGCTGTGCACTTGCAGTAGGAATAAGGGTTTAAAACTCGTGTATCAGAGATATAGTTTTTTTTTTAAAAAAAAAATCTTATTTGTAATTCTTTTCATTAGAGATTAATCTGAAAACGTTTTAAAATTTAACAAAATTCGAAATAAACATTAAAACTATATGATTTGAAGGATTAATCCTAAATTTTAATATTTTTCTTTTAAAAAAAGATTTAGTATACATAACCAAACAAAACGAAGAGTTGACAAAAAAAAGAAAAAAAAACAACAATGAAACATGAAAGTATCGCAAAATGGTAAACAGTCAAATTTAGAGAAAGAAAAAGTGACAACTATAAGAGGTATAGTATCAGCGATAGGAATTAAATTTTTTTAAAAAAGTATTTTTTTTATTTTTTTGTTTTTTTTGTTTCTATCATGAATACATGACTTTAATACATTGCGTCATTCTGCCGAAAAAATCGCTGAAAACGAGAAAAGTAAATGTAAAGCTCCAATAAGAAACATAAAAAAGAGGAGAAATTGCACTACATACACAAATTTTTTTACAAAATTAGAGAACCCTGTATAAACTTTTTATATCCGAATCTACCCCCCTCTCTCTCTCTCCTTCCTCTCCTCTCTTTCCCTCTCTCTCTCCTTCCTCTCCTCTCTCTCTCTCTTTCTCTCTCTTGTTCTCACCGGCAGACCATTAATCCAATATCTCTCCTTTTTTACGGACATTAATCCCGACATGCCGAGTCAGCTCAATCCCGTTCGGATCAGGTGAAGCAGCGGCTCCAACACTAAAAAACTCCTATCGTCGTCATGTTTTCGTCATCTAAAGACAAACTGAAAATTGCTCTGGCGGAGTATTTTTGAGCTTCCGACAAACCGTTTGTCGATCAATGGAGGGGTGATTCCTAACCGTACGATTTTCACTTTGTTATATTTATTTGGATACTAAAATTATTAACTGGTTACATCCTACTTAGATGTTAATTATAGTATAAGGCAAACATTTATGATGTTAGCCGATAACATTGCACTACAAGAAAACGCAGGCATTCCACGTAAATTCGTCGTAAAGTAACGTGGAAATCGTTTCCTTGTAAAACCGTAGTTAATTAACGTGGCTTTTACGAGGAAACCACTTTTCCTCGTAATTCCGCGTAAAAGTTGCTTCGATAGAGGAAATAATTTACCGAGTTCTTTACGTGTACCGAGTAATTTTCTCGTCACTCGCTCGTAAAGTTTGCTTCAAAATTACGAGGAAATGGATTACCGAGTTCTTTACGAGTACTTTCACTTTCGTTGGTGAAAAACGTGTTTTTGGTAGTTACACCTAATTATATTTACTCGTAAATTCCTAGCAAAATTGTTCTATATATATGGCACTTGTCTTTCAAATGTAACACACCAAAAAAAAAAATCAAAAAGTGAAAAAAAATGTCCAATGATAAGAGTATTTTCGAGTTACGGAGTTGGATGTATAGCCATAGAGATGGTGGTACGGGGAGAGTGACGAAAGAATTTCTGGACGGGCCAGAGACGTTTATCCATCAGGCTGATTCCACACCGTTCACACAAGAAAGCGGTAAGATGTTCTGTCCTTGTCGGAAATACAACAATACAAAATTAGGCAATCGGGAAAATGTATGGAAGCATTTACTAAATAGAGGTTTCACGCCAATTATTATATATGGTTTCAACATGAAGAAGTTTATGGGAATGAAGCAGGTAGTAGTAGTAGCAATTTTCGGGATGAACCGGTCGTAGATCATGATTTGCGTAATGAAAATAGTTACCATCAGGAGGAGCAGATGGTGGATCATGATAGGATTCATGATATGGTAACTGATGCATTAGTAGCTGCTGAAGTTGAAGAACCTAACGTAGATGCTAAGAAGTTTTATGAAATGCTAGCTGCTGCGAATCAACTATTATACAATGGTTGTAGAGAAGGTCTCTCTAAATTGTCGGTAGCGGCTAGGATGATGAATATTAAAACCGATTTCAATATAGCTGAAAATTGCATGGATGCATGGGCAGAGTTAATAATGAGATTTTGTCAGAAGACAATGTGGCAGCTGAATCTTATTATGAGATTCAGAAATTGGTTTATAGTCTTGGGCTGCCTTCAGATATGATAGATGTCTTCATTGACAATTGCATGATCTACTGGGGAGATGATGAGAAGTTAGAAGAATGTCGATTCTGCAAGAAGCCACGATTCAAACCGCAAGGACGGGGCCGTAATAGGCTACCGTACAAAGGATGTGGTACCTACCAATTACAGACAGATTGAAAAGATTGTACCAATCTGAGAGGACTGCTGGAGGGATGAGATGGCATGCCGAACATACTCCACGTATGGCGAGATCACGCATCCATCAGATGCAAAAGCTTGGAGACATTTTAATTCAATACATTCTGATTTCGCTAGAAATAGTCGGAATGTGTATCTTGGGTTATGCACAGATGGTTTAGTCCATTTGGGATGTCTTGGAGACAATATTCATTGTGGCCAGTCATTCTTACGCCATACAACTTGCCACCAGATTTGTGCATGCAACAGGAGTTTCTATTCTTGATCATATTAATCCCTAGTCTGAAGCATCCAAAAAGCTCTCTAGATGTTTTTCTACAACCGCTGATAAAAGAGTTGAAAGATTTGTGGTCAACAGGGGTGAGGACGTATGATTGTTCAAAAAAAAACAAATTTCAAGATGTGAGAAATGCTTTTGTGGACCATAAACGACTAACCTGCTTATGGGATGTTGTCTGGATGGACTACACATGGGAGATTAGCTTGTCCATATTCTAATGGAATGACAGATGCATTTCAATTGAAGAATGGGAGAAAGACATGTTGGTTTGATTGTCACCGTCGATTTCTTCCCATTAGGCATCCATACCGAAGAAACAAGACATTGTTTAGGTACAAAAGAGTTGTGAGAGACACTCCTCGTCCGTATTTAAGTGGAGCAGAAATTGAACAACAAATAGATTACTACAGAGCTCAAGACACAGTTCTTTGTGGGGGTAACTGGCATGTTCCCGGAAATATGCTTGATTATTACGGGGTTCAGCACAACTGGCACAAGAAGAGTATATTTGGGAGTTGCCATATTGGAAGGATCTTCTGTTTCGCCACAACCTCGATATGATGCATATTGAGAAGAATTTTTTTGAGAACATCACAAATACAATATTGAATGTACAAGGGAAAAAAAAGACAGCAGGAAATCAAGGTTGGACTTACCTGATATTTGCTCAAGAAGTGAGTTACATATACAAGCAATGGAAGTGTGCCAGTTCCGATATTCAGATTGTCTTCACAACAAAAGTCGGTATTGTTCAATTGGTGAAAAAAGAAATGAAGTTCCCTGATGGGTATGTTTCAAATCTGTCTCTGTGTGTTGAACAAGGTGAAAAGTTCTCCAGCATAAAGAGTCATGATTGTCACGTCTTTATGCAATGACTACTTCCCATTGCATTTGCAGAGCTACTTCCAACACCAAGTACATGAAGCACTTGCAGGTAATATATATATATATATAATATCTAATATATATATCATTTGTCATTTATTTATTGCACAAATAAACTATGCGCATGAATATAATTAATTAAAGTCTATAATAATTTATTTTTTTGAGAATATACCAGGCCTTGGAGCATTTTTCAGGGATCTGAGCACACACACTTTAAAAGAGGATGTCCTTCAACAACTACGCGAGAACATTCCCATCTTACTGTGCAACTTGGAAAAGATATTTCCACCAGCCTTCTTTGATGTGATGGAGCATCTAGTTGTCCACCTCCCGTATCAGGTAATTCTTCTTGGACCTGTTCATTTCGGATGGATGTACCCGTATAAGCGGTTCATGATACATTTGAAAGGAAAAGCCAAAAACCTTGCAAAGGTAGAAGGTTATATAGTTGCTGGAAGTTTGACGGAAGAGACATCGCACTTCACATCGTACTACTTTGCACCAAAAGTACATATACGAAAAAGAGCTCAAGAAGATATGATGATGGTGGTGTCGAGCCAACATATGCAGTCGATGTTCCAGACATCTTTTGTCAGATTGGAAGACCGGGTGGGAAATCAAAACAGGTTTGGTGGTTTAGCGAAGAAGACACCCATAGTGCACACACTTATATTCTACTCAATTGCGAGGATCCATTAATCCGATATTATGAAAGGTAACATCTATTTGAAACCCATATAAAAACGTTTATATTTATATTGATTAACACAAAATGTAATTTTGCAGCCTATTTGTTACTCAAGTCGAAGAAGCATTACCAGAGATATCAACATTTGAAGTAGACAAAAAGAAAGATCAACACTTTATTAAGTGGTTGAGGAGTCAAGTAAAAACTTATCTCCAACATGAATATTTAATATTCTTTATATGAATATATAAATTTTGACATTGCAGTATTTTTGTAGGTTGATTATGATGATCCATCTTATCCCCCATGGTTTCATGAACTCTTGCAAAGTCCAACTGCAAAGGTCACCACATCGCCAATGTATTTTACACGAGGCTATACATTTCATACATATGATTTTACACGAGGCTATACATTTCATACATATGACTATGGTAGCAAGCGGGCGACAAGGAATTATGGAACTTGTGTGAAAGGCGAAACAGATTTCTATGGGATCTTGCAGGAGATTATTGAAGTGGAATTTCTAGGTTTATTGAAGCTAAAATGCGTCCTCTTCAAATGCGAATGGTTCCACCCCGTTGTCAACCGAGTGTCCGATTTAACAAATTTGGTGTTGTTGCTGTCAATTCTGGACGTAGGTACAACAAATTTGAGCCTTTCATATTAGCTTCACAAGCAGACCAAGTTAGCTTCATTCCATATCCTCGGGTGAGAGAGTCAGGAATAAATTGGCTAGCTGTTATCAAAGTTATACCTCATGGACGAATAATCGGTGAAGAAGCTCCACCTTTGCAGGAAGAACACATCAATGAATTCTCCTCGTTAATTAGTGGGCCTGGGTATTTCCTCGTAAAATTATGTGGGTTTTACGAGGAAAAAAAACATGGGACTGACAAATTCCTTGTAAATAAACGTTGAATTTACGAGGAAACGAAATTCTCTATATAACCAAAACTGCACTCTCCTCATTTCGTCTCTACTTCCTCATTTCCTCTCTACTTCCTCTCTAAGCAAAGGTAAATTCTCTGAATATATATTTTTTTAGTTCAAGTGATTAGTTTAGGTGGTTAGTTTAGAGAATTAAAGTTTAGGTGGTTAGTTTAGAGAATGTAGCTAGGTTTATGGAATTACTTTAGATAATTATAGATTATGGAATTATATATATATATATATATATATATATATATTATATATATACTATATATATATATCATTTGTCATTTATTTATTGCACAAATAAACTATGCGCATGAATATAATAATTAAAGTCTATAATAATTTATTTTTGAGAATATACCAGGCCTTGGAGCATTTTTCAGGGATCTGAGCACACACACTTTAAAAGAGGATGTCCTTCAACAACTACGCGAGAACATTCCCATCTTACTGTGCAACTTGGAAAAGATATTCCACCAGCCTTCTTTGATGTGATGGAGCATCTAGTTGTCCACCTCCCGTATCAGGTAATTCTTCTTGGACCTGTTCATTTCGGATGGATGTACCCGTATAAGCGGTTCATGATACATTTGAAAGGAAAAGCCAAAACTTGCAAAGGTAGAAGGTTATATAGTTGCTGGAAGTTTGACGGAAGAGACATCGCACTTCACATCGTACTACTTTGCACCAAAAGTACATATACGAAAAAGAGCTCAAGAAGATATGATGATGGTGGTGTCGAGCCAACATATGCAGTCGATGTTCCAGACATCTTTTGTCAGATTGGAAGACCGGGTGGGAAATCAAAACAGGTTTGGTGGTTTAGCGAAGAAGACACCATAGTGCACACACTTATATTCTACTCAATTGCGAGGATCCATTAATCCGATATTATGAAAGGTAACATCTATTTGAAACCCATATAAAAACGTTTATATTTATATTGATTACACAAAATGTAATTTTGCAGCTATTTGTTACTCAAGTCGAAGAAGCATTACCAGAGATATCAACATTTGAAGTAGACAAAAAGAAAGATCAACACTTTATTAAGTGGTTGGAGTCAAGTAAAAACTTATCTCCAAACATGAATATTTAATATTCTTTATATGAATATATAAATTTTGACATTGCAGTATTTTTGTAGGTTATTATGATGATCCATCTTATCCCCCATGGTTTCATGAACTCTTGCAAAGTCCAACTGCAAAGGTCACCACATCGCCAATGTATTTTACACGAGGCTATACATTTCATACATATGTTTACACGAGGCTATACATTTCATACATATGACTATGGTAGCAAGCGGGCGACAAGGAATTATGGAACTTGTGTGAAAGGCGAAACAGATTTCTATGGGATCTTGCAGGAGATTATTGAAGTGGAATTTCTAGGGTTTTGAAGCTAAAATGCGTCCTCTTCAAATGCGAATGGTTCCACCCCGTTGTCAACCGAGGTGTCCGATTTAACAAATTTGGTGTTGTGCTGTCAATTCTGGACGTAGGTACAACAAATTTGAGCCTTTCATATTAGCTTCACAAGCAGACCAAGTTAGCTTCATTCCATATCCTCGGGTGAGAGAGTCAGGAATAAATTGGCTAGCTGTTATCAAAGTTATACCTCATGGACGAATAATCGGTGAAGAAGCTCCACTTTGCAGGAAGAACACATCAATGAATTTCCTCGTTAATTAGTGGGCCTGGGTATTTCCTCGTAAAATTATGTGGGTTTTACGAGGAAAAAAACATGGGACTGACAAATTCCTTGTAAATAAACGTTGAATTTACGAGGAAACGAAATTCTCTATATAACCAAAACTGCAAACTCTCCTCATTTCGTCTCTACTTCCTCATTTCCTCTCTACTTCCTCTCTAAGCAAAGGTAAATTCTCTGAATATATATTTTTTTAGTTCAAGTGATTAGTTTAGGTGGTTAGTTTAGAGAATTAAAGTTTAGGTGGTTAGTTTAGAGAATTGTAGCTAGGTTTATGGAATTACTTTAGATAATTATAGATTATGGAATTATATATATATATATATATATATATATATATTATATATTATGAATCTCATTAAGCTTGTTTTCCAGATGGTTAGGAAAAACAAGCTTACACCGTATTACAAAGATCTTTTTGTTGAGCCGGGCAGTCATATAGCTTCATCTTCTTCAGCTCCCGGTTCGAGTTCGGATGCAGTCCCCGACTATCAGGGTTCTCAGAGGGCACCATCAGTGCCTCATTTTGCTGCTCCCCCACCTGTGGGTCTGTTGCCTCATCAAGAGGAGCATGTTTCTGGCGAGGAGCCAGCTCCTGAAGTTGAGGCCGGGGGTCATCCCGATTTAAGGTCCCGGCATCTGCTCCTTATGCTCGATACACCGTCAAGGACCTTCTCGCTCAGCCAGAAGAGGAGGTTTACCAGTCTTAGACCCAGAAAAAAATATGATTTTGGACCAAACATTTTCTGGTAAGTACTATTTTCTTCTTTTTTTTTTGGCAAAAAGTACTATTTTCAATAAATAATTTTGTTGTAATAACATTATTAAATTCTAAAATTTTATACTTATAATTTTAATTTTTTCCTGGTTTAATATTGATCCTTGTGTCGCTCGGAGTTTTACCGACACAATGAAAGGCTACTTCCCCGGCCATATCCAAACTGGAAGCTGGCCTCAGACCACGTCAAGAGGACGTGGTTCAAATGTTTTGTTGTAACCTACTTTTACATTGTAAGCTTTTTAAAAAAAAATTATTTTTATTTACTTACACTTATTAATTGTTCATTTTTTTAACAGCAAAAATGGAATTGGTCCATAGGGATCAATGAGAGGTTCAAGAAAGAGTTCGCAGCAAAGGTGAAGGATCAAGTGTTTGATACGGTCTCCAACTGGAAGGATGACTGCTGGGTTAAGGGGTATGAGCGTGGGAAGCCCGAGGAGCTCACTACGTTAGCTTGAGATGGCCTTATCAGGTTTTGCGAAGATCCAAACTCCATCAGAAAGTCCAACAAGTGCTCCGCTTCCCGTATGACGAGAGATGAGAATGGCAACTTGCCGATGCTCCACACAACGGGTCAAAAAGATCATGCTGGGATTCGTCTTTCCATGGTAATTATTTAATTTCAATTTTCTGTATTTTTAAATTTTTAATTAAAAACTATATATATATATATCTAGCTTTCAAATATATATATATATTAGGCCAAACAGAATGGCGGGGTCCTCCCATCTCTTCAGGAGATTTACGAGAAGACCCACAAGAACAAGGCTGGAATTTTTGTAGATCCTCGGTCAGAGCAAATCTACAACGACGTGGTTGCTCGGGTGGACGAGTGCCAGACCCAGCTGACTCAGGAGGCCCCCGACGGAGTTCCCATCACATTATCCAGTTGATAAGGATCCGATTTACGAGGAGGTATAAATTATATTTTTTTTTGTTTTCTTTTTCTAATCTTGCTAACATTTATATTTTATTAATTACTAATTTTTTTTTAATGTGGTCCCTAGGAAAAAAAGACGGTTATTGGGAATCGGGTCCGTCAACATTGACCCCCAGGCGACGTCGGCTTATGCTCAGCAACGGGTGGATGAGACTACTAAGCTGCATAATGAATTGCAAGCGACGCAAGCTCAAATGAGTTCATTCGAGGGAATTCTCGACATTGTAGCAGCTGGAAACCCTCTTTTGGAGCGTATGTTGAAGGCGAGGACAGGTCCAGTTTGGGATTCCGCAACCACCGAGACCCACCCCACAGGAGGAGGCCGAAGCGGACAGAAGGAATCAGGATTCTTCCCGCACTTCGAAGACTAGTAGCTACTATTTTTTTTTAATTGCTTTTCGTTGTAAAAATTTTAAAACCTGAAAACCTAAATATTTATAAAATATTTTCGGATATATAATTTCAGAATTCGTTTTTATATTTTTGAATTTTGGGTTTAATAAATAATATTATTAATTATATTTTTTAAAAATAAATTAGTTTTCTCGTAAAATCGTCGTTTAATATTTACGACGAACTAACGTGGAATATTTTTGCCCGTTAATACCTCGTAAATTTAGCATGGATTTTACGACGAACACTAGCGTGTTATACGTGGAAGGAGAGCGCGTCAAAGTTATGAGGTGATACAAACTTGCCCAGAATTTAGCACTGAATGAATGGTATTGACGATTTGGATATGGACGGGATAAGATACTAGCGAATCCGGAACTGGTGGATCGATGGGAGCGTTGAAGGATGCGGAAGGCCTTCAGTATACCCAACCCTTAGCCAACCTTGGATGTGACGCACCAAGACGCTGGACTCAGGGGCGTTGAATGGATGTGACGCACCAAACAACAATTTGCTCACGAAGAACAAAAGAGAGAACAAGTTCTCAAATAGAAATTTCTATTACAAAATGATCAAAGGTGTTTACAAATGTGGAGAAGGAAGAATATAAAGGAAATCAAGTCAAAGAGACTTGATTGTGGCACAGAAAACAAGTGCATAAATTTTAGAAAAGTTTAAGACATAAATGTGGTCAAAGTGACCCTTCAAGTCCACGCAACCCTTTGGCTACTCGGTCCGGCCATGCGCGGGTTCGGTCGCCTGGACGATGGTCACAAGGTCGGGCTCGTCCGGAAGTATCAGCACGGGCATGGTCGAGGAGAAATTGGCCTAAGTCCGTTTGGAACTGATGGGCAAGTGCCCGGCTGAACGGCCCGTCCGGAAAAGTCACCATCCGGTCGAGAAATGGAACCTCACGTTCGTTTTCTGAATCCGCACGAAGTAAGCCCAATGTGTCCCGACTCAAATGCTCAGAATGGGATCTTGGTCGAAGTCCTTCACGGCCCGTTCGAGAAATTGTCACCGGAAGTTGAGATTCAGGCCTTAGGTCGTTCTCGGGTGCACGCGGGTCGATACGGTAGACGGTACGTTCGTTTGGCCTCGTCCTGCGGTCGTCCGGCTGGTCCTCGCGAGCAACCTCCCTTCGCGGTACGTTTGTCCTCGTCCGGCTGTCGATGCCCGTTCCATCTTCCGGGCTGGCATCGAGGTCCTGATCCATGATCGCATCATCCTCTCCCCGTTGAAAAGGATTTGACCTCAAATCCGTTTCTTCTGCCACAAAAGGAATTAAGTCAGATATATTAAAACTGGAACTGACATTATACTTACCTTGAAGATCAATTTGATACGCATTGTCATTGATCTTTTGGTCACGGCAAAGGGTCCATCAACCCGAGGCATGAGCTTGGATTTCCTTTCTGCTGGAAACCGGTCTTTCCTCAAATAGATCCACACAAGGTCACCTTCCTCAAAGGTCTGCTCACGCCGGTGCTTATTAGCCTTGTCCGCGTACTGCTTGGTCCGTTTTTCAATGTTCTCCTTGGCCCTTTCATGGATTTTCTTAACCTGTTCAGCTTTCTTTTTCCCATCCAAACTGGCCCTTTCACTCAAAGGTAAAGAAATCAAATCCATGGGAGACAAAGGATTAAATCCATACACGATTTCAAAGGGGGAGAACTTAGTGGCCGAATGCATAACACTATTGTAAGCAAATTCAACATGAGGCAAACAATCTTCCCAAGTTCTCAGGTTCTTTTTCACAACAGCCCTAAGCAAAGTAGACAAAGTTCTATTCACTACTTCAGTCTGTCCATCAGTTTGCGGATGACAAGTAGTAGAAAACAAAAGCTTGGTTCCTAGCTTAGCCCAAAGTGTTTTCCAAAAATGACTCAAGAACTTAGTGTCCCTATCTGAAACAATGGACTTAGGCATTCCATGCAAACGAACTATTTCCCTAAAGAATAACTCAGCAATATGCACGGCATCATCAGTGGTGTGACAAGGTATAAAATGCGACATTTTTGAAAACCTATCAACGACCACAAAGATAGAATCCTTGCCGGTCCTAGTCCTAGGCAGTCCTAACACAAAGTCCATCGACACATCAGTCCAAGGCTGGTCAGGAATGGGCAAAGCAAGGTACTTACCTGTCGTTTGAGCTTTGGCCTTGGCACGTTTGCAAGTTTCACAACGAGTGCAAACCTTGATCACGTCCTTCTTCAATCCCGGCCAATAGAAATGATCCTGCAAGGTTTTGAGCGTCTTCTCTATGCCAAAATGACCCATAAGGCCACCACCGTGTGCTTCTCTAACCAACAAGTTTCTCAAAGAACAGTTAGGAATACACAAACGATTGGCAAAGAACAAGAAATCATCATTTCTAAAGTATTTCCCAAAAGCGATCCTAGAGCTAGCTAGATACGGTTCCTTAAAGTCTAGGTCTGCTTCATACAATTCCTTAATCTGCTCAAACCCTAGCACCTTAGCATCCATAACCGTGATCAAAGCATACCTCCTAGACAAAGCATCAGCTACGACATTTTCTTTTCCTTTCTTATACTTAATGACGTAAGGAAAGGTTTCGATAAACTCTACCCATCTGGCATGTCGTTTGTTGAGCTTTTGCTGTCCCTTCAGATGTTTGAGAGTCTCATGGTCTGTGTGCACCACGAACTCCTTTGGCCAAAGATAGTGCTGCCAAGTTTGCAAAGCCCTCACCAATGCGTATAGTTCCTTGTCGTAAGTGGGGTAGTTCAAGGTAGCTCCTCCCAACTTTTCACTAAAGAACGCAATTGGTCTCCCTTCCTGCATCAAAACAGCACCAATGCCAACTCCTGAAGCATCGCATTCGATCTCAAAAGTCTTAGAGAAATTTGGCAAAATAAGTAAAGGAGCGTTGGTTAACTTAGCTTTGAGTTCTTGGAATGAATCTTCTTGAGCTTGTTCCCATTTGAACCCAACGCTTTTCTTGATAATCTCAGTGAGTGGGGCAGCCAATGTGCTGAAGTCTTTCACGAACCTACGGTAGAAACCGGCTAGTCCATGGAAGCTACGAACTTCTCCAACGGTCTTGGGAGTGGGCCACTCACGGATGGCCTTGACCTTTTCCTCATCCACTCGGACGCCTTCAGCTCCTACAACAAACCCAAGAAACACGAGATTATCTGTTGCAAAGGTACATTTCTTGAAATTAGCAAAGAGTTGTTCTGTCCTAAGCACTTCAAGAACCGATTTCAAATGAGAAAGATGTTCCTGAAAACTCTTGCTATAAATCAAGATATCATCGAAATATACCACCACAAAAACGCCTATGAATGGTCTAAGAACATGATTCATCAGCCTCATGAAGGTACTAGGCGCGTTAGTAAGCCCAAATGGCATGACTAACCATTCATACAATCCTAGTTTCGTTTTAAAGGCTGTTTTCCATTCATCACCTTCTTTCATTCGAATCTGATGATATCCACTTTTCAAATCAATTTTAGAAAAGACACAAGAACCGTGGAGTTCATCAAGCATATCATCAAGGCGAGGGATAGGGTGTCGGTACTTAACTGTTATGTGGTTAATTGCTCGGCAATCAACGCACATCCGCCAACTCCCATCTTTCTTTGGAACCAAAAGGACTGGTACAGCACAAGGACTCATGCTTTCGCGGATGTATCCTTTGTCCATGAGCTCCCCAATCTGTTTTTGTAACTCCTTGGTTTCCACGGGATTGGTTCGGTAAGCTGGCCGGTTTGGCAAGGACGCTCCCGGCACAAAATCGATTTGGTGTTCAATGCCGCGTATGGGAGGCAGTCCACCCGGGTTCTCTTCGGGAAACACATCCTGAAAATCCTGCAAGAGCTGTTTAAGTTCACTCGGAAGCTCCGGTGTTTGGTCAGATTGAGCCATTAGTGATTCTTTAAACAAAAGAAGGATCATGGACTGGTTGGAACAAAGAGTTTTTCGAACTTGACTAGCCTTAACAAGAAAATTGGACTTTTTACCCTTAGAATCGGTTTTGGCTTGGTCTTGTTTGCGGCTCTCTTTGAGTTGGAGTTGATCTTGGTACACTTCATGTGGAGTCAAAGGCGCAAGGACGATCTTTTTCCCTTGATGCTCAAAAGAATGACGGTTAGTGAATCCATCATGCATCACACGCTTGTCATATTGCCACGGCCGTCCAAGGAGTATGTGGCTCGCGTCCATGGGCAGGACATCACACAGAATGTTGTCCTCATATCGTCCAATGGTAAGAGAAACTTCCACTTGGTCCTTGACTTGCATTTCTCCATCGTCGTTCAGCCATTCAAGCTTGTAAGGCCGTGGGTGCTTCTTGGTTTCCAAACCTAATTTCCTGACAAGAGACTCACTAGCCACGTTAGTACAGCTCCCACCATCAATGATTAAACTGCATACCTTGTCTTTGATATGGCAACGGGTGTGGAAGAGATTTTCTCGTTGGACCGTTCATCAACCTTTGCTTGGACGTTCAAGGCTCGCCTTGTCACAAGGAGTTGTCCTTTGACTGGTAGGTCCAGGTCCTCTTCTGTATCCGGTTCCTCATCAAAGATGGGTCCTGAGTCTTCCCAATCAGATGCGGACTCAATCTCTCCACTTTCTCGCATGATCATCACGCGACTGTTTGGGCACTTGTTGGCATAATGGCCAAGTCCGTGACACTTGAAGCATTTGATCTCCCTAGCTCGGTTAGGAGTCGCTTCCTGCTTTGTTTTGTCCACAGCAACAACCGGATTAGTTTTAACATCTGTATTTGTTCGGAAATGAGACTTACCTTTGTCTTGTGGACTCGGTTTTGAAGAAGACTGGTAAGTAGGCCTTGTGAAGCCTTTCCTCTTGACTTGTTGCTCTACCAGAATGGCTTTGTGCAACATCTCAGCAAGATCATCATAATCTTGAAGCTCCATGCGGTCTTGGATCTCACGGTTGAGTCCAGTAAGGAACCGTGCCATAGTAGCTTCGGGATCCTCGTCAACTTCTCCTCTAAGCATCAGGATTTCCATTTCTTGGTAGTAGTCTTCCACGCTTTTGGTGCCCTGAGTCAGT
The DNA here is from genome assembly GCA_010577795.1 of Isatis tinctoria. Lineage (NCBI taxonomy): Eukaryota > Viridiplantae > Streptophyta > Magnoliopsida > Brassicales > Brassicaceae > Isatis > Isatis tinctoria. The sequence continues at coordinate 43,811 of VHIU01000578.1, forward strand.
CTCCTTAGTTTCTGATGAAGATCTCTCAAGTAATGGGCTGGTATAAACCGCTTTCTCATAAGAGTGAGAAGTTCTTCCCAATCCTCCAAGGGTTCTTCTCCTCGTCTCCTCCTGTTTGACACAATTTGATCCCACCAGTTTAGTGCATAACCATTAAACTCAGTGGCAGCAAGCCTTACCTTTTTACGATCTGATAATTGTTGGCAGTCAAAGACAAGCTCAACTTTTCGTTCCCATTCAAGGTAGGCATCCGGATCATTTTTCCCATGGAATGGGGGAATCTTAAGTTTCAAGCCTCCAAGATGGTTTTCTGACCGTCTAGACTCTCCAGCGAAAGGGTTATCTCTGCCCCTGTCCCGGTTTGACTGGCGCCTTTGTGACCTCCTCTGACTTTGATCGGAAGAAGATCCTCCATCATCTCTGGATCGTGTCCGGTTGTGGTTTCTCCTTCTGTTTCCGGATGTTTGTTGATCTTCCTGGATCCGGTCAAGTCTCACATGAATGTCCTCTATACCTGCATTCATCATACGCTTAAGTTCACTTGTTAGTGCGTTCATCTGAAAACTAGACATTCCAGTTCCCACGCTTGCCTCTTGTCCTTCCATGTTTTTCCTGAAATGCACTTAACAAACAATCAAATAACCAACTCTCTTCCTCACAGTTTTGGTGTCTCTCAAGTGTTTCACTCAATGGTTCTAAGCAAGCAATCCGATCAAATTTAGTGCTCCACAAAACCCAACACCCCAAGAAGAAGATAGAGAGATTTAAGATTTCTTTTCTTTTATTAGAAATCCGCCTTAACCACTTCCAGGCCGGCTTTCTCTTCAGCCAACTGGATTTCTCCTCAGTCACCCCCAACTGGTTTTCTCCTCAGTTGTAAACGATTTAACTTTTTTTTTTTTTTTTTTTTTTTTTTTTAAATCGTTTCAAAACAAAGGTAAGAAGTGGCCCGGATGGAGATAAGAGAAGTGTTTCAGAATTTTAGAAGATGAAAAGATGAGAAGATGAAATACCCCTTCAAGTGTGCTCTGATACCACCTGATACAAACTTGCCCACGATTTAGCACTTGAATGAATGGTATTGACGATTTGGATATGGACCGGGATAAGCTACTAGCAAATCCGGAACTGGTGGATCGATGGGAGCGTTGAAGGATGCGGAAGGCCTTCAGTATACCCAACCCTTAGCCAACCTTGGATGTGACGCACCAAGACGCTGGACTCAGGGGCGTTGAATGGATGTGACGCACCAAACAACAATTTGCTCACGAAGAACAAAAGAGAGAACAAGTTCTCAAATAGAAATTTCTATTACAAAATGATCAAAAGGGTTTACAAATTGTGGAGAAGGAAGAATATAAAGGAAATCAAGTCAAAGAGACTTGATTGTGGCACAGAAAACAAGTGCATAAATTTTAGAAAAGTTTAAGACATAAATGTGGTCAAAGTGACCCTTCAAGTCCACGCAACCCTTGGCTACTCGGTCCGGCCATGCGCGGTTCGGTCGCCTGGACGATGGTCACAAGGTCGGGCTCGTCCGGAAGTATCAGCACGCGGGCATGGTCGAGGAGAAATTGGCCTAAGTCCGTTTGGAACTGATGGGCAAGTGCCCGGCTGAACGGCCCGTCCGGAAAAGTCACCATCCGGTCGAGAAATGGAACCTCACGTTCGTTTTCTGAATCCGCACGAAGTAAGCCCAATGTGTCCCGACTCAAATGCTCAGAATGGGATCTTGGTCGAAGTCCTTCACGGCCCGTTCGAGAAATTGTCACCGGAAGTTGAGATTCAGGCCTTAGGTCGTTCTCGGGTGCACGCGGGTCGATACGGTAGACGGTACGTTCGTTTGGCCTCGTCCTGCGGTCGTCCGGCTGGTCCTCGCGAGCAACCTCCCTTCGCGGTACGTTTGTCCTCGTCCGGCTGTCGATGCCCGTTCCATCTTCCGGGCTGGCATCGAGGTCCTGATCCATGATCGCATCATGAGGTCTCTCTTGCGTGTATTTTACGAGGAAAAACGTTCGCATTACAGTAAAATGGCGCGTGAAATTTCGAGTTCATTTAGCGTGTATTGAATGTAGGAACACGGTTCGAGTTTTTTCCGAGGAAAATATATCGACGTAATCTGACGAGGAATCTTGACGACGATTTAGCAGGAAAATGTTATTACGACAAACGTCTCAACGACGTTTCACCTGTTCTCGTAATTTCTCGTAAGCATTCTTTTACGACGAATTTGTGTCGAAATGCGTACTAGTAAAATGCAAGTTTTCTTGTAGTGTTGGAGATAATAAACTTATTAGCTGGTTAATAACCTTCTTATGTGCTCCAATATTATGTTAAATATACATTTATGATATTAACTGATAACATTAAAAAAACGTCAATAATGCACACAAATATGACCTATTGCAATTTCTGTAATATTTATTTATAAAACCTTGAGATTTGTACATAATTATTATTAGATTTGAAAATCAAAATACTTTTTTTAGATTTAGTGGAGGTTATTGGTTTATGTATTTGAATGGATTTGAGAATCTGAATGAAATCTAGTGTTATTGGTTTTATGATTTATAAATTCTAATTCAAATCATGTGTTATTGGTTTTATAATTTATAAATAGAAATTCAAATCATGTGTTATTCAATCATACAGATTTATTAGTAGATTTAATTTTATAATGAATTTGAGTTGATTTGAGTGGATTTGTTTGTTAAAAATACAAAGACTAAAATCCGATGTAAAACCCTCGAATTTGTACATACTTATTATTAGAGTTTGGAAATCAGAATATTTTTTTTAGATTATCTTATATATATTTCAAAATCAATAAATGAATAACACCGTCTAAGTTCGCTAATTATCTTATCGTATGGTTGTTTGGTCTTTTCACCACACCTAATTTGAAACCTTACTATATATATACAGCTAATTGTCGCATAAAAGAAAAAACCCTACCAAACTCGCAGACCGTGTGTAAGTCTTGTCTGTCAGATCTGACATGAGATATGATGAAGAAGTTGCAGATCGTGTAAGTCTTGTAAGTTTAATTCCCTTGATTTTGATATTCAACCTGATGAACAATTTATCTATGGTTTTTTTCCTGTTCTTGATTTCAAATTGAGCCTTAAAGTCATGACCATTCGGCTTGTGTACTGTCTTGAACACTCTTTTTCGTTTGTATAGTGTTAATTAGATTTGTCATATTGTCCAACTCTCTCTCTCTCTCAAAATGGAAGTGCTGGATCTAACTGCCTTTGAGGTCTTAGTTGAGACAATTTACGGAGTTTGAATTGAGCCAAAAAGTTTTGAACTTTTGGCTTGTATACTGTCTTTTGAGCTCTCTTTTTCTTTTGTAAACTATTATTGTTAACTAGATTCATCATATTGTCCAACTCTCTCTCTCTGTGGATTAAACTGTCTGTGATGTCTTTGTTGAGCCTTTTCCTTGTCGGTTGCAATGTGTTTCATAAGTGATTCTCATGTTTCAGGTACCACAAGGGATGGCTTCTGTCTCTAATCCACGTCGCGTGGCTTCACTGAATTGTTTTCCAGATGAGCTTCTTCTCCGAATCTTGTCCTTTCTTCCCACTAAAGAAGCTGCTTCGACATCTCTTCTCTCCAAGAGGTGGAGGACTCTGTTTGCTTTGAGCTATGCTCTTGATTTCGATGATTCCATCTTTCTGCACCCGGAAGAAGGTAAACGGGAAAGGGAGGACATTGGAAAGAGCTTCAAGGACTTTGTGGACAGAACATTGGCTTTGCGAGGCGGTGACCCTATAAAGAAGTTCTCACTAAAATGTCAAGATGGAGATGACGAAGATCATGTTGACCGGTTGATATGTAAAGCCCTCGAACACTCTGTCTCTGAGCTTCATCTGGACATAACATCAAATACTCAGATGCGGGATTTTCTCCCACCCGGATCTTCACAAGTACAACACTGGTTAAGCTGTCATTGGGAACTAAAATTAGCATCGATGGTCTGTCATGGGGAACTATACCTAGCACCAATGCTCTCCCTTCGTATGCATCTCTCCCGGCACTAAAGGTTCTCTTCCTTGATAATATTTTGTTTGAGTTCGGATTATTGGACAAGTTGCTCGCTGGTTGCCCAGTACTTGAGGACTTGACCATACATCACGAGTCTTACCCAGGATCGCCAGACATCATATCTAGCAAAACCATTAGAGGCTCTCAGTTACCTATGACTGTACTACTTCTGATAGTTGGTGGGATAAAATTACTTTTGACACGCCCAGTGTTGTCGACTTTTACTATTCTGATTATGCTCTGTCTGATTATCGATACGTTAATTTAGACTCAGTTGTTGATGCTAAACTGGACCTTAGTTTATTAAAATATGGAAAAGAGCTGGCAACAGACCCGGATGTGACAGTTCTCATCAAGGGGATACACAATGTCAAGACACTTCACTTAACTTCTTCTGCTGTTGAGGTCAGTTTTGAGTGTATATATGGTCTATTCATCCTTTTTTTTTTCTTTTTCTTTTTTGGGTTAAAAAACATTTGTGTGTGTGTGTTTCAGGTAATTTCGGTATGCTGTAAAGGTGGACTACCGGTTTTCAACAACCTCGTTGAGTTATTGTTTTCTAGTAACATAAAACGAGGTTGGAAAGAGCTTCTACCACTTGTGGTCGAACGTTCCCCAAACCTAGAAATTATGGTTCTCTCGGTATGATGCAAACCCTGAACACATATCTATCTCTATATGACTGTGGAATGAAACTAAAACTATTCTCTTCTTTTGATGGTTTAGGGTCTGGATAGCTTGTGTGGATCAGTGGAGATTCGCATTCCTCTGAATAACCAAATCAAGATGCTGCGTATCATGCAGTATAAAGGAAGTGCAAAAGAGTTGAAACACATTAGCAATTTCTTACTGAAAATGGAAGGTCTTCAAGTGGTGACAGTTTATGCTGCACCTGAAATTATGCACCTCTCCTATAAGCAGCAGTTCACAGAGGATCTGCACAAGCTTCCCGCAGCTTCATCCAAACTTAAGATCCAAGCCATGTGATCATCCATGTGTTGTTGTACTTCTTCAAAACATCAAATATCAAGGTGTAGCAGTTCACAGAGGATCTCCAGAAGTCATGTGATGATAATCATCATCCACGTGTTGTTGTATTTCCTCAGAACTAATAAGGTTTTCTTGTTTTGATTATTTATGATTTATTACTGCTGTGCGAATCATAAACACCACTTATATTAGTTCGTATCTATACTCTCTCCTTATGCTCAATTTTGCTCCACCGGGTTCCTTTATGGAGTGTGACTCTCTTCCTCTCATGTCAACTGCTGCCAAAGTCCCGGAATTTAACAGAATGATTCGTGCGTGTGTTTATACAATTTCAGTTCATGGGTTTTGTCGAACTATGCTCTTCCTCTCACACATTTTGGTAGAAATTGTTATATTATGTCATGGAAAACAAATGAAGACTGGATATTCTTTAGGTGGAATGCAACCAAGAAATTTGTTCATAGATATTATGTAAAACAAGGCTATCATATGATGTAATAGTTGTCGATGATGTTTAGTCTTATGGGTTTTAGTCTGCCACTAGCTTCTTCGTCCTCGTCTATGTCTCCTGTTGATCAGCTTGCTTTGCTTGAAAGTTCTTGTTAGCCCTTGTTCGTGTTGCAGTTGGGGCTCGCAACTCTCGAGAACCTTCTCATTCTTAAGTATTCTGATTCAGAGACGTTGTACAATGTAGATTGTGTAGAACGAATGATCCGCCATTTTGTATCTTCATCGTCATCCTCAGTGCTATAACTGACTTCTCTCCTCCATCTTTGGATCTAGTGATGTCTCCTTCCTCTTCACCGCCTCTCAGAAAATGGCTAAGCTGGTCGATAGTTACATGGCAGAGGTTGCTTTCGATGGGAATCTGAAACCTGATAAGATGCGGTCTCTTGCAGTAGCTCTTCCAGAATCTTCAAGTTCATGTACGATGGTCGTGTATACAGAGCATTTGGTCTCTAATTCAAGGTTGGATCGTACTCAATCAAGACAAGAGATAGTTCCAACTTCCGAGAGATTAATCGGTCACTTTGCCAATCTGAAGTTAATCTTTCCTTTTCAAGCCTTGTATTATTGTTTTGATACTGAATATGTATCATAAGGCAGATAAAACTCAGATCTCGATACTCGCATATAGTGAAAAATAGTGGTAACTCGTAACGCTTCTCCAATTTCAACAAACGAAACACAAATCCAAAGGTTTCATAAAGACTACAGCCAAAATTCCAAACTTATCATAATCTTCCGACTCAAATATTTCCAAACAGAGCAAGTTGATAGCTCTAAGAAACCACATAACTTGGCAGTAGCAGAGTGCTTGGCCTTGGTGTGAGACTAAGTGCATTCGATGAGTTGAATGTCCTGCCACAGATATCAGCCAACAAAGAGATTTATTAACAGCAGAATCATTGAGCAGTAAAAAGTAGAGAGAGAGGGAGAAAGAGGTCATACATGAGAATATAGATGATGATTCTCATTATTAACAACAAGTATAATATAGATGATCATTATACTTGTTGTAATCATCATCTATATTCTCATGTATGACCTCACATGTCTCGTCCTTGAAACCATACTCACTTGAATGGTAAACCTTTTGCCTACCATCAAAATTTCTCCGATTGACATGAACTTCAACATGACCATCACTGCATAGTTACAGGCGCTCATCATCCAAATAGACTTGATTCCGGTCATCAAACAAATATCTCCAGCATCAAAGAGCTGATGATCTACTAACATCTGGTTGCATCATTTTAGAAGAGTCAATTCAATGATCGCTTAGGAGTTGCTGGCGTTCATAGTGCATATAGGCTTCCCTTCCATCATTCAAAGATACTCATCTACGCTCTAGAGCTCTAGCAGCTTCTCGGTCTACCACAATCTCTGCTCTGTTGACATTAGGGTACATCCTATCAACAACAATTTAAAATTTCTTTCAACTTATGAACATGTTTTATTTTTAAACTAAAAAATGTATAGTTGAAGATTTTTTTGGGTATTTTTCCTTTTTTCTTTCTAAAACAGATTTGTTGATGTTCAGAAGGTTTTATCATTAAAAACTCATTACTTTTGGTTTACTCTAGACTTGAGAATATTCATTCAGTCATACTTTCTTACTAGGTGATTCTCCCGTGCTCATGCACGGGTATGAATATTTATAAAGTAACTCACTTAAAATTATTGGTTAATATTATCTTTTATTTATTTATAAGTTTCTATTTGCTTTGTCAACTATATGAATTCATGTAAATAGAAGATTGTTTTAAATAATTTTAAGATGTTATATATCTTATTAAATATTTTTTGGTATCGTTATTCATTTTTATATTTATTATATGGCATATATTCTTTTGAATTGAAATACAATTATTTTTTTGTTCTGTTTAGGCCAAAGTTGGTTCAATTTTTTTATCTTAGATTTGTAAAGCTATTATTGTAAAATTTTAGTTTATTTTTTTGTTTAATTATTTTTCTTTTTCAAAATCACATTAATAAAATGAAATAATTTTAAAATATAAAATAATTTTTGCATATATAAAAAACGAAAAATACAAAAAGGAAAGCATTTAATAAAGGGAAATAATTTTTGCATATATAAAAAGGAAAATTACAAAAAGGAAAGTCTTTTTGAAGTCATACTAAAAAAAACTTTAAAATAATTTTAAAAATTAAGAAAGTAAAACTTCCCTTTATTTATATAAATATGAATACGATTTTCAAAAATTTATTAAAAATAAAAATTAAGACTTTTTTATTTATTTTATTTTATTAAAGGTATGCTTGTAATCAACCACTGTAAGAATCAACGTGAGCGCGACACATATGCAAGTGACTTCTCAAATAATATTATTAAGATAGCTGCAAACATTTTTCCGAGGAAATATCAAATATCCGAACCAGTAGGCCTTGTGCATGAACTCTAAAAAATATTATGGACCACTAATTAATATATTATAAAACTTATAATAGTTTTGTCCTTTGGAGAACTAAAAATCCTAACCCAATGAATCTAACTAACTTCTCATCTCATTTTTTTTTTTGGTGAATACTAACTTCTCATCTCATGATCTTAACCATTACACCACAAATGATTACTATTAAAAAATAGACCGATAAAATGAATATATTATTGAGATAATTGCTTCTACAGGGACTTTTTCATTTTTAGTTTCATAAAAACACACTCTTGTGCAATGGGTGACTTTTGCACATTAATCAAAAAATTTGTCCCTCAATTACCCCTACCCACAAACTCATCGATGAGAAAGAGAGAGAGAGGGTTTGTGAGAGAGAGAGAGAAAGGAGAGAGAGAAAGAGAGAGAGAGAGAGAGAGATCGTGAGAGAGAGAGAGTGAGAGATTGGGGGAGAGAGAGAGATCGGGGAAGAGAGAGAAAGAGAGAGAGAGCGAGGGTTTGAGAGAGAGAGAGACAGAGAAAGAGAGAGAGAGAGAGAGAGATGAGAGGAGAGAGATCGGAGAGAGAGAAGAACAAGCTTCCCAGGATGGTCATGGAAGAACACGAAGAAGAAGAAGCTTTCAGATCCGTACAACACTATTGATTTCGGTGGACAACCACATCGTACTTGATGCACATCGAACTTGTTTTTTTCTTGATGCACGTCGAAGAAGCTTTTTTGGTATGGTCGAACAATGTTTATTAAATGAAAATCTTTATTATTCTCACTTTTCATACATACTTATCGTGTTCGAACATGAAGAATACAACAAAACACAATTAATCATACAGACTATCGTGTTCGAACACGTAAAATTATAAACACATCAAAGCTAACTGAGAGAGACATCCATTGTTCGTCCACGATAACGCCTTATATTTAATGTTACAACCACACACATATCTTTCAATGTACATCCACACTTAAACTTCAGATGGTCGAATGTTCGACCACACACATTCGAAACATATCCTTCTACAGTTAAACCCTACCTCAATCCACGTCCACACTTACGGGTATTTGGGTGTATATGTATCAAAAGACATTGTTCACCCATTTCTGTTTCGAAACCCTCATTTCGTCCATGTTCCATACCCACTTCTCCTGTCGTGTACGTCCACGAAACTGCAATTCGTCCATTCTATCAAATTTCCAGATCCAAACTAATCTCAAACACATGTTTGTTCGTACATAAAATCTGCGTTCAGATTTATGTCTGTCCACGATTAAATCATCTTCTTCTTTTCAATCTCTTCCCACGATCTGAAATACAGATCTGTATCTGTCAAACAACACATCCGTCGATTGTGTACGACCACGAACCTGCAATTCCTCCATTCTATCAAATTTTCAGATCCAAATTTGAAACTTCAAATTTTCAGATCGGAGAGAGAGAGAGAGAGAGAGAAAGAGAGAGACAGGGAGAGAGAGAGCGACAGAGAAAAACAGATCTTCCTCATTTCATTTTCTTCCTAAAAACTGAGAGAGAGTGAGAGAGAGATCGGAGAGAGAGAGAAATAGAGAGAGATAGAGAGAGAGAAAGAGAGAGAGATAGAAAGATGAGAGAGATTTTCAGATACAAAATCACTTTTTACCACAAAAATTGGTCGTACTAGTGGGAGTCACGCTTTTGAGAGAGAGGGAGGGTTCTAATGGTAAAATCGACCACAATAAGTACCCCTCGCACCGCAGGTCCCTTTTGCTGCACAATAAGTTTGAAAAGTACGTTAAATGGCTAACGTCTCTATATTATTTTGGATCGGAAGCTCGAGTTTCTAATACTTATACTTGGTGCTAGGGGCTAGCACTGGAACTAGAAAGACCAAGGCCCACCAATTTATTCTAAAAACATGAATAAGGCAAATTTTTAGATAGAGAAATTACAATGAAAAAGATAAATCTCATGGGGGATCTCTATCCTGTCTAGACCTCACCATTCCCTTTTCTTTGGGAGGACGAAAATAGGCATACCCTGCAAAGAAGGCTTGAAATACAGTGAGAATGAGAAGCGTCAAAGCAGCGCAAGATGAAAGACATGTCCAAGGACTATCAAAATGGGTATGAATGAATCCTGCACGATATACATGAGCTCCTGATGAAGTATACTCATTAACTCCTTCAAAGACATGAGCTAAGTAACTCTCAGAGACGTGAAAGACAATGTCTTTACCAATGACCTTAAAGATTTGAGAGACTTCACAACCTGATCCAAAGTAGTTCTATATAATCCCTTTTTCGTTTAGAAACGTGGCATCATCCACATGTTTTAGAAGACATCCCATGAACGCTACGTAACTTGTTATGTGGTTGCTTGAATCTGCATAGACCTGTTCAAAGGCAACACAGTTCAAGAAGACTGAAATGAGAAAGTCATCTAAGATCATTTGTGGTATCTCGACAACGTTCTTGTTAAGCTTTATATCCAACAGTGTTTCTGCGTTGTTCTTCGGCCTGAACTGAGGGCCCGCCCTGAAAATTTAGGGGCTATAAACAATTTGTAAGATTTTTAGTATAATTTTTTTCTAATAATTTGGGGGCCTATAACATAATATATAGAAACTTAAATTTTTGGGGGCCAAGGCCAATGTTTCAACCGGCTATGCCCAGGGCCGGCCCTGCCTGAACTTTATCCCTCGTAACTGAAGTTTCTTGGCTGAGAGAATCAGTCCTAGAAAAGGGCGAAGGAGATCCGTTTCTTCTTCTTCTTCTTTACCTTCTTCAGGCATAATAGGCATAAAAATCTTTCAAATAAGATCAAGAAGATGGTTTGCTTCAAGTTTATAACGTTTCACCCAAAACTCTTCTGGTTTTTCTATGGAATAGCTGAAGAAGTTAAATGTAATCTCATTTAGCTCACTCGTGGTTACTATCTTTGACTTCTTGAATATAGTTTGAAGAAGAAAGAAAGCAACCTGGTTCTCCAAAAGTAGTAGGTCACTTCTTATAGCTGGTAAAATCCATGGAACCCTAAAGATAGGATCATCTTCAACCCCACGGAACCTTACTTCTCCTGCTACCACCATGAACAACATGAGAATGAAGCAACCGTCAAGAACCATCATATCAATCAGTTTCTTCTGACCACACACATCATTATGATAAAGGCTCTCTGAATAAGACTCTCTTATCTCTTCCTCCAGTAAAGACACTGATTCAATCAAATCTTTTGGATCCACACCCTTTTCTTGAGCTTCATCCATGAAAAAACCGAGGATATGATGCTTGTGCTCTTGAATCATCTTGAGATGTTCTTTGCCGTGATGGTATTGACCGATTGAGACAACCCTAGGTTCATAAGCATTCTCGTTGTTCTTCTCGAGTCTCTGAGGGATTTTAAAGATGCAACATTTTTCTCCTCCGGCTGATTTCTTCGGAAGCTTTGGGACTGATCCTCCTGAAAGTAAGTCACAAGGCTTTTCAGCAGCTAGAGCCATATCACCACCATCGTCTTCATCATTGTTGGTTGTTGTTCACGAGTGTTCATTATTCTGAGGAAGTGTAATGTGAGCAAGTTTGGGATATTAGAGTAGGAGGAAGAAGAGGAATTCAAAGATATCAAAGACATGGGAATTACTTCTCGATGCAAATAAACAATTTTTTTTGCCAATTACGAGAAAAAAGACTTCATCAAATAAAATAAGACTATTGACGTTCAAATTATATATATAGAAAAAGAATAGTTAGTGAGTAGTAACTCAACTAATACGACTAATCTAAACGATAACAGAGTAAAGAAAGAGGAGAATTGGTGTTGTCTTATTCCAATAGGTAGATAGTTTTATACAATGTTCAAAAAATCGCTAGGCGGCCACTAGACGCCCGATAGGAGTCTAGCGCCTAGAACGACTAATCGGGGCCTAGTCGGAGCCTAGGCGTTAAAAAAGTTACATTAATTTACTATATATTTAGATTTTATATGTTCCATATTACATATATTTATCTATTTTTTTAAAAAATCAACTTAGAAGTGTAAAAATTCAAAAAAAAAAAAATTTCCCATAAACATATTTACATTCATTATATAACTCGGTGATTTTCCGTATTAAATATTTAAATATATAATAAACCAAAAAATGAACGATTTTGGTTAAATTTGGCTGAAACGAACCGTTACATCGGGCTTTTAGTTTAACTCGGGGATTTTAATAAATCGTTTCGGATGTGTATGTTTAAGGGCCTAGGCGGACGCCTAGGCGGGGACTAGACCGATTTTTAGAACACTGGTTTTATATAGGAGAGTACAAGTACATAGGTAATTATGTAAAACCTAATGGACCTTATGAGCTTATAATGGACATCACATATATCATTCATAACACTTTTATGTCCATTAAACAGAATATCTCCTAAAGCGCGTAGGATGCTGTCTCGTTAAAAACCTTACCAGGAAAACCCAGTGGAAAAAATCATGGTTAAGGGAAAAATAGTGCAGCGCACATCTATTCCTCCTGATGAGAACATAACTTGAAATCTCGGAGACGACATAATCTCATGTGATGAACCGACTTCTTGAAAGTGGAAGGTTGAAGCGCCATGGTGAATAAATTAACCAATCTTTACTTGACTTGCTTAGTTATTGGCTATTGTTTTTGGCAGATTTGACACTCTTCACTGAAACTTGAATATCTTGATGACCATATCACGGAATGACTTCAAACCACTTGAAAATTGAAGATAAAATCCATATATATCTTTAGGCACCGGTCTTGCTCTGGTAAGATGGGAATATCGAGCGATATTTGGGATACCAGTCGAAATTGGTATTCTGAGACAGCTTGTACATGTCCCACGAAAATAGTCATATCTTGAGTTATGTCATCTGGAATGACTTAATTCAAATTGGTGATGAAAGTAGACTCAAAGGTCTTTCTCCAGATACCAGGATTATATTTTAATTCCATCAGGAAGGTCTCCTTTGGTTGAAAAACTTTCGACCTTCTATTCTGTCACGCGAATGGAATGTGTTCATGCCTTGATTCTTCTTCAAGTATGATTGATCTTGATCATTATCTTCTACTTCTATCGATCTCGAAAATATATTTGGAAGATTGATGATATTTCTCTTTAGGTATCCATCATTTGCGTGTTCCTTGAGGCATTCCTTGTTGCCTCGTTAAAACCTTGACATGGAAAACCCAATGGGAAAAAAACCATGATAAGGAAAAAGAGTACAACCACACAGATCATCATATTCTCCCCCTGGAAGCATCATCTTCGAGATATGTATTCCAATCATATATTGGAAATGTGAATAAACTAGTGATTATCATATATAATCTCATAGATCACTGGATTTCTAGTCTTTAACATCCCTTTCACATAAAAGATCATATCTTTCATATTGTACATACTTGTACATACGAGTTATTCTTCCTCTTCTTATAAAAGATACTAGTATGACTAACCTTCTTGTCATACGAAATCACATCCTTCAATCATGAAAGAGATCAATAAATTTCTCGTATATCATTTTCATATGGCACTCCAAAACCAAATATTATTCCATGTATATGCTCAATGATGTTCTCGAGAACTAGCATTTCCTGCTTCTTGCAGTCCAAATCCTTTTGAGACTTTCATACAAATAATATTTTCCAGTGGTTCTCAATTCTTTTTCTTTGTTTCCAGACTAAAGAAACTTTAAAGTTGATGCTTCCACCACATGATGATGTGTTTTTTTATAATCCATTCTAGGACTTTGTGAGAACCCTTGTGCAACTACTGCTTTGCACCTCACAATTTCATCATGTCCTCAATTCTTTCACATAAAGACCTATTTATATCTCTTGCATAAAAACTATTTATGCGCCACTGGGATTACACATTTGGGTGTACGGACTATTGGTCCGAATACTCTTCTCTTTCCAAGAGATTTTTTCTCTCATCTATTGTTTCTTTCCCTTTTGGCCAATCACACTTTGTGTAAACTTTTAAATAGATGGCTTATGATCCTCATTCCCATCAACTACTACATTGCATGCATAAGTATTTACGACGTTGATTTGATATCGGTTCCATATTATTTCAAACATGACATAGCTATTTGAGATTTCCTTATTTTCAGGTACCTGAATTTATTTCTTGTCATGTTTATAATCTCTTCTCGAGATCCTTAATATTTCATTCCTCATTCCTGCCATTCTCATTCATGCTCCTTTTCTTTTTCGAGGATTCTTTATCTTTGGAACCGGTCTATCACGCTTCTTGCGCTCTTTAGACACATTAGCAGTTGATTTTGTCCTACAAGGACATCCATTTTTAACTGGAGCATTTACAGCTGGTACATGTGACCTAATCACTTTCTTAGGGTCAGTAAATGAGTCTGACAACTCATATACTATTCTCTGTAGTAGAATTATCTCCATACATTCTCTTCATTTTGGACTTCTATTCACGTTTTTTAGTCCGAGGATCAATGATAATTAATATCAAAGTCATTTTCTTTTCCAGCTGTTATTTTCTCTCTTTAATGTTGGATAAACTGACTCAACCTATTTAATAACTTGAAGGTTATCAGTTAATGGAGATTCACATCCAACATTTGTTCACAGCCTCCTTTGAGGTCCCATCTTTTAGCGGTGTGGTGGAGCAACTATAATATAAACCACTTATCCAAATTTTTTAGATGGGGATCTTTTGGTTCCTGACCCAAAACGAATCACATGGGGAGAGTTATTAATTACTCTTTGGCATTATGCGAATTAATGTTGCTGCATTTTATGTATGAACATTACCTACATGATGTTCAACGAAAACCTCAATAGACTTAATAATCATGAAAGGCTTGTGAGTTCACCAGTATTATCAATTGGTCTCGCAAAACACCAGGTTTCGGATCTATGACAAGGATACATACGACCATCTTGTCGATGCATATGGTGGATGATCAGTCCACCAGTGGGTGATCAAGCCTACAAACATCTCCTTGTATAAATAGATTCCAAATCTATTAAACTGGTGAAGATCGTATTCTTAGTTGCCTTGTGACAAGCTGCATATATAAAATCATTCGAAAGAATCTATGGTTCTTCAACGAATATCCAATTATCTTTCGCATCATTACTAAACCGGAATGACATAACCGGTTGGCCAAACATTGAACTTTCAGTAAACTTCTGGTTTATTGTCACATTTATCTCCGTTTAAATATTCTTTGTGTAGTACAATCCAATAGTGCCTTGGGTAATGCTTCTAATTGAAGGAATTCAACATTTCCCTTTACTTATTGTCTCAACATGATTAGATTCTAAATCCCCTGAATTTTCTTTATAAATGACTCCTTAAGTCTATTTCTAGTGTGGACATACTTCTGGATGTTCCACTTACTAGGGATGTGGGATTCTCTTATTCTCCCTCTCGAGATAATGACACTCTATGTTCATCTATCTTGACTTGAACCAGACTTTAGAATCAACAACATACCCAACTTGGTTCATGTGTTATATCTTAGATTCTTTTCAACCTTTGAGACTTGGGAAAGTAAACGCATACATGATTTTGAATTGCGTTCCCATAGGCAAACATGTATTTGCTCTTCTAGTGCTTCCAATTATCTTGATACTACAAGACATTGTACTCACACTAGTTTATTTTCTCGTCACATAAGAGAAATATATCTTACTTCTTCACTTATTGTGATATCTTTTCTTGAAAGAAACTTATTAGGCTCGACCTTGAAATATCCATATCCACATTCACGTCTATGACCAGTTTTTCAGCCACTTCCCCGGGCAATAATGTGGTCATTCATTTCTCAATATAAAATGTCACAATCACTTCTAGGAATGGAGCATAATCAAGTAAACGTGATTCCTTATTTTATTCAATGTCTTTCTCTTTTGCTCAGCCACAATGAGACAAAATATAAGCTCAAAGTACTTCTTAATTCACTTGTCATAGTATTGTGTCTCTATGACAACAATAATATTCGCATGAAAAGATAGAACATGTTTTCTCTAACATCTCTATGTCAGTACTCATTACAGACTTAAAGTCATATAATATTAACCAAACAAAATGAGCTTTCAGGCTACACCACATACCACATTTTGGTAATCATATATTTCTTTTACATTGTTCCAAAGAA
This sequence comes from Isatis tinctoria, assembly GCA_010577795.1. Taxonomy (NCBI): domain Eukaryota; kingdom Viridiplantae; phylum Streptophyta; class Magnoliopsida; order Brassicales; family Brassicaceae; genus Isatis; species Isatis tinctoria. Next base: position 59,895 of record VHIU01000578.1, read on the forward strand.
CATGTGGATATTTTTCAAAAGCCTCTTGAAAGTGATAGTAAACAATATGATCATGCAATTATATCAAAATTTATATTGTATAAAATAAGATATTTTCATGGTCATTCTATTAAGCCAATATTAAATAATAATTCTATAAACTCATCACACTCACTAACTTTTTAATAGTAGTAAAGAAACAAGGTTCTTAACCAAACAAGTAATTCACTAAGCAAAGTCCAGATCAAATATGCCAATTGTCATGTTAATTATTTTATCTTATCAAAATTCAATTGATCCCATATCAATATAGATCATAGCATATAGAAAAATACTTATCTCAATTTGAAGATATGTATAGAAACCGAAAATCTGCCATGGAGACGATACGGAAAACACTTCGGATATAATCTCATACCAAATCTCTTACGTAAAAGATAAATAAGACTCTGAAATATTTATAACTAGGGGTTGACCCGCGCTTCGCACGGGATTTGCTGGATTTTTCTTTCCAGTTTTTGTATTACACTTTTATGGTTATTTTTATTCTGGCAGAGATGTGTGATAATATTGTATTTTTATTTTTTTATCTGTGTAATTGTTAACTTATTTTTGGTATTTTATGTTTGACATTACTCGGCCGTCCGTTTTATATTTTCAATAATACAGTTAGTTGATCTAACTATGTGGTTTTCTAATTTTCCGAATTGGGTTTTGATACACGAGTTTTAAACCCTTATTTCCTACTGCAAGTGCACAGCATACGAAGTAGTATTTAGGGGTCGATCCCACGAAGACCAGTTTTCACACTTTGATATATTGAGCTAAATTAAAAGCTAAGACAATTCAAATATGTTTTTGGTTTTTTTATTAACTAGTAATGAAAGCGAAATCGGCTGTAAGATAATTTTAACAGGCGTTAGGTCAAGGAATATCGCAGGAGATTCAGAGCGACGGATCAAACAACTATTCAGGCAGTGTTTAAGCACAAGTCTAGAACTCAAACATAAAGATAATATCAATCCACTGTCGTGGTATCAATAACTTTGTCTAACGATCTAGAAATCCTAACTGTCGTTGGTACTAGAAATCGTAAACAAGCATTAAGGATAGGTTCGATTTGTTCACAATTCTCACTACATCTACTGTCGTAGGTAATGGTTAAATTGCTCACCAATGTTTATTCTAGCAACCTAGCAACTGTCGTTGTCTAAATTAACCTCATATCATAAAATCAAATGATCAATTCGATTTAAGCATTAGAACAACAAGGGTGAAGATATTGATTTGAATAGCCTATTTGTGTTTAACCCTAAAGCTCATGAATTCCTTTGACAAACCTTAACCTAACTAAGAGGTCTACTCAGACATGATTAAGAAGAAAACAAAGAGATTATAGAGTTCATAATAAAAGCTTGAATAGATAATGAAAGTTGAAAATAACTTAATAAGAACTTAAGTAATGCATAAATATAATAACTGAAAGTAAAGCATAAATATAAAGATTTAAAAGTAAAGCATAAATATAAAGACTGAAAGTAAAACTTGATTAAGCATAAAGATAAGAACTGAAAGTAAAGCATAAGATTAAAGCTTAAAAGAAACTTAACAAGAACTAGATAAAAGCATAAACATAAAACTTAAAACTAAAGAAGAACTATGCTTTGAAGCTAGAGAAGAGAGGAGGAAGAAGAAGGTGTGATTTTTAACATCAAGAGTGAGTTGTATTTATAGGCCAAGGTGAGGGGAGTAGGTGAGACGGGGAACGGTCGTTCTAGGTGGAGAACGATCGTTCCCCTTGGTCGATCCGTAGTAGGTGAGATGCGGTGTCGGGGAACGATCGTTCCGGAGGAGAGAACGGTCGTTCCGTGTGTTTTTGTCGGCAAAGTTGGTGAGGTGTGGAACGACCACATGGAACGGAACGGTCGATCTCGTGATGTTGTCGGCAGGGTAGGTGAATGAGAACGACCGTTCCTTGGAGGGAACGATCGTTCTGTTGGGTCGTTCTGTCCCAAGAATGGTCGTTCTCTTCAGTTGGTCCTTTCCTCGTGTTTTCCACGTCAACTTGACTCGAACATGTCCGTAAACGCCAAACTCCTTCGGAACTCCATAAAATCTGTAAAATACTCAAAACAAAAGAAAAGACTCGAAAAACCAACGAAAGATGTAAATAGAAACTCAAACCGGATACTAAAAACGAATCAAAATACGTTAAAAACCGATGATATCAACTCTCCCCAACTAAAACCTTTGCTTGTCCTCAAGCAAAACAGATATCTTACAAAGAGGAGAGGTTAGAAAAACGTGTGAAATTCGTAAAACTTATAGGACCATACTCTAAGTCAATTGCCCGTAAACCGCATTCGCAAAGTTCAGATCAAACCGTACTTCATTGTACTTCTCCATAACCGTAGCAAATAAATGAAATCTCATGATCAAGCAGAACTTAATTTAACATTCATTATCAAATGCGTGTACTCTCACAAAGGGAATATCTAACACGTTATGGTCTAGGTATCAAGGTTGGTATTTGGTGGCTCAAGTGTTTTGGTTTCTTTTAGCAATATAAACGGATGCAAATCATTATGCAAAATCACCGTGAGACACAGACCAATTAGGAGGTACACAACTCTCCTTAACTCTAATCCTTCTACCCTTTTTTAACAAGTCACAAATCAAGAACATGATTAATTTCTTTTAATATTTTATGGAATTTAACGATATTACCTAGACTTTCCCGGTTCCTTCCGTTTTCTTTTCTGTAATGCAAATAATTTTTATTCTTCTTTTTCTTTCTTTTTCTTTTTTTTTTTTTTTTATATATATCGGAGAGTGGAACCGGTTAGTCTCTAAGATCTGCATCAAAAGAACATCAACAATGTAAGCTTATTTCTTGAATGTGAATAAAACCTTCTACCCTTTAAAAGTTCACCCTCTTTTGAAACGAAAATTTTCAATGAATATGTTCAAAAAGAGAGATCACATTTCTAAACACATCCCATGAGTTTAATCAGAAAGAGACCACCTATCTAGACACAATCCTAAAGAAAAGTTGTGTCGGTCCGTATACTCCATAGTTTTTGCACATGAATGCAATGACAGTAAACGAAGAAAAGTGGGTTTCAACATGGAAATGGTAAGGGTGTGGTACTAGACTAAGGATAAGTCTAGCCATTTGGAGTTAGCAAAGATTGGTAAAAATTGATGCAAAGAAAACTCCAAATGTAAAATCCAATACATGATTATCAACCCCCTAAGTGAGATAAATTAAGTCCATATTAAGTTCCGATAATTCGATTAAGTTCAGATGATTTGAGAAATTCACTAAATGATCAAGTTATGGATTTTTCTGCGTTTCCAAACTATCCTCAAACAATGCTAAACAGTCTTAAGGCAATGACATCGAACATGTTGCAATTCCAAAAAGTTTTAACAAAATCACACACTGTTTTGACTCGATAAAAATATTTTTTTTTTTTTTTTTTTTGAAAATCTAAACACACGAAAATAAAACATAAGAAATAAACATAACGTTAGTACACAAATAAATCCCTCCCCCAGACTTGTTTTTAACCGTCCCGGTTGAAACAAAACTGAAAAAGAACCCGTAAAATAAAATAAAAGTAGCAAGAAATAAAAATGGATATAACAAGGGTGATAGAAATAACCACAAGCTCAGTGGTCGCTGGTGGAGCTATCGGTGCTGCTCTCTATCCGTCATCCGCTCAACACTTAATAAAAACCTGCAAAAACAATCTCAAACAAAACAAGAAACGTAAATAGAATAAGAAAAAAAAAAAAAACTTCACGCTATTTTACATGTTACCAGGTGGGTTGCCTCCCACGAAAGCGCTTGTTTTACGTCGCTAAGCTTGACGTTGGTGCCATGTATCAATCAGTTTGGGCTTGAGAGCTTGCTCCAAAACAAGCTCCATAATCAGGCATCCTCATGTTCAGAACCGTACTCAGCATTCCATTCACAACACCAATACCCTTCTCTTTAAACTCTGATGGAAGAATAGCTCTAACTCTAGAGAAAGGTTTATGACGACCTTTGCACTTGACCTTGTAGTCAACCGAGTTTCCATCATATCCTTGAGGGATCAAAGTCATTTGAGGACCTCCCGTAATCTTTTTGTACGGCACATTTTCTTGCGTTTTTCCCTCCTCCCTAAATTTCCCGGGTGGTGGAGCAGGTGCTTGCGGAATTGGAGCGGGTGCTTCCTCTTTATCCACTGCTGAGATGCAAGAGGAGCGTGTGGTTGTTCCTATGGGAACGGCTTCGTAGAAGACATTCTTGTCAATCTTGGAAAAGCAAACTTGCCTATTCGGCATATCGATGATTGCACCCACTGTAGCCATGAATGGTCTTCCAAGAAGTAAGGGTGTGCCATAACCTCCTCTCATCTCCAAAACCTGAAAATCAGTTGGAACTAGGCAATCCCTTATTCGGACAGGTAGATCGTGAATGCTGCCAGACAATGTTGTTGAGGAGGTGTTTGCAAATTGAAGAGTCATATGGCTAGGTTTTACCTCATAAGTTTTCAGCTTCTCTGCAATCGCCTTTGACATGAGATTACAGTAGACCGGAATCACAAAGAGCGTCCTTGAATTCCATTCCAGCAATCGAGCATGGGACCAAGAATTTTCCCGGATCTTCAACTTTAGGCAATACCCTCAATGCTGGTGGTGTACTCCTTGCTTCTACAAAGGTTGCCTTAATCTCCTTCTGATCTCTAGGTGGAACTGGGTAGGGCACCTTAGGAATATAAACCCTTGCTGGAAGATTTTCTGCAGGTTTGGTGGGAGCATCTCGGGGGAGCATGTGCTCTGGGGTAACGAGCAGGTGCTCTATCGCCACTCCTTTTCCTTTTGCCGATTTTGAAGTTGAGGTCGCGGTATGGTGGAGCGTCTTTCCGCTTCTCATTCAATGGCGTTGATGAAATCCCTCCTTGGTGTTTCAGCCCTTCCAGGCAGAGTTCCTGGTGTCCTCTTGATAGCCTCAGCCGTCTGTGCAATCTGAACGTCGAGCTGCTTCATATGAATCCATACAGCTTCATATTTTTCATTGAGGTCCACGTACATTGTATCAACCTTAGCATTGATCTCAGATGCTGCCTTTTGCTGACTCGCCAGTAGTTGTTGCATCATGTTCTTCAGCTCGTCTGGGTCGTTAGACGTATGAGCTTGAAAGCTCTGATTCTTCACATAGTCTTCATTCACATAGTTAACCTCTGCGTTAGTACCTTGTGTCCTCTTAACTGATTCAGCGGTTTGTGCAATCTGAGTGTCAAGCTGCTTCAAGTGAGTCCGTACAGCCTCATACTTCCCATTAAGATCAACATACATAGTGCCAACTTTGGAGTTGATCTCTGCTGCCGCCTTTTGTTGACTCGCCATCATCTGCTGCATCATGTTCTTCAGCTCGTCTTGGGAGCTGGTTGCTGAAGATGAAGGCTGCGAGTTCGTGAAAGGCTGCCTTGGCTGATTCCCTCCTTGGAAAAGGTTCTGATTAGAGGAATGGCCGGTTTGGTAGTTGTTGTTGGGGTAGTTCTTCTAAAAGCCCATCTGTGGCTGATTTCCTCCTTGCTTAGGATATACCTGATCCTGCGGATTCTCCACATTGGTGCTCCTGTAGGACAGGTTTGGATGAGTGTTGAAGCCTTGGTTGTTGAAACCGCGGTTCTGCCCGAAACTCTGTCCCGTCACATAATTCACCTCCATCTGATCATTCCGGTTTCTTCTTCGTAGGCTTGAGCGATAGGTGTTTCCCCATTCTCGTCCACAAAGTGGACTGACTTCTGGTTCTTTTTTAGCAAAAGGTTAACCATGGCAGAGAGTTCATCAATCTTCCTGGAGTCCACACTGTTGACCTTCTTTCTGTCGTACTCCGGGCTTTTGTTGCTGGAACTTGCGGCTAGGTTCTCGATCAGCTCCAGGGCTCCTTCCTTTGACTTAGTGTAGAAGTCACCGTTACTAGCTGCGTTCAGGGAATTTCTGTAGTCCCAATCTACTCCGTCATAGAAGGTGCTGAGCAGCTGCTCGTCACTAAACCCGTGGTGAGGGCACTCACGCTTGTACTCCTTAAACCGCTCTCATGCTTCATTAAAGGACTCGCCGGACTGTTGCTCGAATGAGGAGATCTTGTTCCTCAAGGCTGCGGTCTTGGATTTCGTGTAGAACTTATCCAAGAAGGCTGATCTTGCATCAGCCCAAGTCGGTAGAGAGCGTGGTGGTAAAGATTTTAACCACTGTGATGCTTTTCCCGCAAGAGAGAAAGGGAAAAGCTTGCACTTCAAAAAATCTGGGGGCACACCATTGGAGCCGGTTGTGCTACAGATCTCTTCGAAGTTCTCGATGTGATCCATCGGAATCTCAGCAGGCAGACCGTGGAACAGGTGTTGCTTCACGAGGGCGATTAATTGAGCCTGATCTCGTAATCTTGCCTCTGGATGGTCGGGGCAACGATCGCAGATCGATCCTGGTAGTATGTGTGGGCCGCATCTTTGTCCCCGAAGGCAGGTTGTGCAATGAGTTGCCTCTCCTGTTGCATGCAAAGCTGCTCCATGGCTGTCTGAAGTTGTAGCAGCTGAGCTGCGATGTCTGCTTGTCCGCCCATATCTGAGTTGGCGGTGTCAGTTGTTTCTGGTTCCGGAACAGGTATGTTACGTCTCTGCCTGTTCCCTCGTTCTGCTCTTGCTAACTCCTCGTTTGATAAGCTAACAAGATCCTCGTTGTTTCTGCTCCTTGTGCTCCTTGGGGACATGCACCTGAAACACAAAAACAAAGAAGAAAAGAAAACGAGTTTAGTAAAGTTCTTAGTCTGATAATTCAGCCGTAAACCAAAGGCGAAAAATTTGGTCCCCGGCAACGGCGCCAAAAACTTGATACACGAGTTTTAAACCCTTATTTCCTACTGCAAGTGCACAGCATACGAAGTAGTATTTAGGGGTCGATCCCACGAAGACCAGTTTTCACACTTTGATATATTGAGCTAAATTAAAAGCTAAGACAATTCAAATATGTTTTTGGTTTTTTTATTAACTAGTAATGAAAGCGAAGTCGGTTGTAAGATAATTTTAACAGGCGTTAGTCAAGGAATATCGCAGGAGATTCAGAGCGACGGATCAAACAACTATTCAGGCAGTGTTTAAGCACAAGTCTAGAACTCAAACATAAAGATAATATCAATCCACTGTCGTGGTATCAATAACTTTGTCTAACGATCTAGAAATCCTAACTGTCGTTGGTACTAGAAATCGTAAACAAGCATTAAGGATAGGTTCGATTTGTTCACAATTCTCACTACATCTACTGTCGTAGGTAATGGTTAAATTCCTCACCAATGTTTATTCTAGCAACCTAGCAACTGTCGTTGTCTAAATTAACCTCATATCATAAAATCAAATGATCAATTCGATTTAAGCATTAAGAACAACAAGGGTGAAGATATTGATTTGAATAGCCTATTGTGTTTAACCCTAAAGCTCATGAATTCCTTTGACAAACCTTAACCTAACTAAGAGGTCTACTCAGACATGATTAAAGAAGAAAACAAAGAGATTATAGAGTTCATAATAAAAGCTTGAATAGATAATGAAAGTTGAAAATAACTTAATAAGAACTTAAGTAATGCATAAATATAAATAACTGAAAGTAAAGGATAAATATAAAGATTTAAAAGTAAAGCATAAATATAAAGACTGAAAGTAAAACTTGATTAAGCATAAAGATAAGAACTGAAAGTAAAGCATAAGATTAAAGCTTAAAAGAAACTTAACAAGAACTAGATAAAAGCATAAACATAAAACTTAAAACTAAAGAAGAAACTATGCTTTGAAGCTAGAGAAGAGAGGAGGAAGAAGAAGGTGTGATTTTTAACATCAAGAGTGAGTTGTATTTATAGGCCAAGGTGAGGGGAGTAGGTGAGACGGGGAACGGTCGTTCTAGGTGGAGAACGATCGTTCCCCTTGGTCGATCCGTAGTAGGTGAGATGCGGTGTCGGGGAACGATCGTTCCGGAGGAGAGAACGGTCGTTCCGTGTGTTTTGTCGGCAAAGTTGGTGAGGTGTGGAACGACCACATGGAACGGAACGGTCGATCTCGTGATGTTGTCGGCAGGGTAGGTGAATGAGGGAACGACCATTCCTTGTTGGGTCGTTCTGTCCCAAGAATGGTCGTTCTCTTCAGTTGGTCCTTTCCTCGTGTTTTCCACGTCAACTTGACTCGAACATGTCCGTAAACGCCAAACTCCTTCGGAACTCCATAAAATCTGTAAAATACTCAAAACAAAAGAAAAGACTCGAAAAACCAACGAAAGATGTAAATAGAAACTCAAACCGGATACTAAAAACGAATCAAAATACGTTAAAAAACCGATGATATCAGGTTACATTTCTGTATTGTTATTAAGTAATGTGCTAGTTTGTTTCCGTATACATTATGCTTATTTTTTGGTATAATAGTTATGGAATGTTTTTCCTGCGAGTGTAACTTTTTTATCGGAAACTCTCATCTCGTTTGTCCTTCCAACGGAGAACTAATAAGTAGAAAAATATCATTCTAAATGTAAAGCTATATGTTAAGTTTCTGTATTTATTTGTAAATGATTAGGTTTTATTTTACACAACAGTAATTTCAAGTGTAAGTAATGTTATTTAATATTATACGATTTACTCATTATTTTTAAATACCCCAAAACATATAATTTTATATATTGTTTTATTATCTAACTTATCATAATTGTATTGACGATTATAATAACAACCTTTAGAAATCCGAACAACTGATATTCAATATATGTAATTTGAACATTCTGGCCCTATGTTTTTTAAATTTGAAATCCATTTGTAGACTTTTAAAAAAATTAAAAACAATATTCATTCGATATTTTCTAATTATTAAATAATTTATGTTTTTTTTTGTAATTCACTATCTCCGTCTATGTTTTGTTGTGTTTTTTTCCCTTTATTTTCTTTAATATCTAATATATTCAATCTATCTATATTTATATGTATAGGGATCTATATACAATTTTTCATTTGTGTCGTAGCTTGGTTTTGCAATCATTGTTTCTGTTTGAAGAAATAATCAGAACCGGTACGCTAGATGGGGTGGAATCTCTTTCTTTTTTGAAGTTTTTAAGTTGAAGGATCACTCAGCTATAATTTCCGTCGTTTAAGTAAGGAGTGATTGATAAATCTGTGCGCAGTTCATTAGTAAGGTTGTGATCTATGTCGTACCTTGTTTTAAATAACACAGTTTATGTTGTTAGAAATAATAAAAGCAGTAAAGCATATGGGATGAAATATGTTTGGGTTTAAGGTTTTAAAGTTGAAGGGTGATTCATGTGTTGCTACGTCTATGCTGTAGCGTGTATAACATATTCGTGAAGATGCCTCCGTCATTTGTTTCGAATTTAGTGTTTCAAGTTGAGACAATAGGGAAAAAAGACAACTACTTTTTGTAATAAATGTAAAAGGAGTTCGAAGACACCAGACAGAGGTGGTCTTAACCAAGAAGGGAGAGAAGCGTAGAGAACATGTTAGAAACGTCTTTCGACTCTCTAGCTTTGGAACTTCATCAGCTATTTCCCATTTCTGTTGGTTTGGAACTGCATCTTTTTGCTTTGGTTCTTCTGTCTCCTGTTTCTTAAATTCAAAATGAAGATATATAAGCTTTTATTTCTATCAACTACTTGTGACTTGCTAAAGGAAGGATGATGATGCTAAACTAATTTTTACCTTTGATGATTTGTCTTGTGTGTCGCTGATAGAAGATGAGTTTTCGATCTCCAGAATCTCGGGTTTTGTTTTCTCTGTCGCCACATTAGTGTTCTTCTTAGTATTGAAACTTTCATGTGTTGTTTCCTTCTGAAAAACAGAATCAGTTTAGACATAAATGACTGTGAAAAGCAAAACAGTAAATATGTTCTCTTTCAGACCTTTTCTTCTTTGATCTCATCCTTGAGAGCAGTTACAGTATCTGTTTGCTTGCTCTCCTCTTGATAGATCTCTTTTGTTGCTTCCTCATCAAACTTTTCAAACTCAAAACATTTTTTTAAAAATATTTTAAAAATGACACTTGCGTACTTTTAAATAGATTTGAAACGTTTAAAATGTTTGAATCGAATCTAATATTCTAATATTTATAAAATGAAATATATACGTAGAAAAATAACTTATAATAGAAGATAATGAATTATTCACAAAAATATTAAAATAAATATGTTAATTAAATTAAATAAATTATAAAATAGTAAATTCATTTATAATATGTAAATATAATGATTAAATATATTACATTAATACTATTGTGAGTATAAAAATAATATTTCAATAAATATAATTAAATTGTATTTTAGTGAAACATATTAAAAAATCTACATTCATGAGTTTTTTATCTCAAGAAATAGCAAAATTTATTTCTATGAACTCATTATTTTGTAAAAAAAAAATTCTTCCCAGTTTTTAGTAATATGAACTACTCTACTAGGATAAATACATTTTTTTATTAACTGCTCTAGTGTTAAATAATTTTCTAGATTCATCGTTTTTTATAGACATTATAGATATTTGCAAATTTTTTAAAAAAGTAATAATCATTTTCTTAATTTATCGTTTTTATTGATTATGTTTCCTTTTTTTAATTGAAAATTCTAAAAAAAATCTTTCCATCAGCTTTCTTTTGTATCGATCAATTTATGTTTTCCTTATTGTTTGTTTTCATTTGTATCCGTTTTCGTTTTTGCTATTTCCTTTGTATTTTTTCATAATTTATCGATATAAGTTTTCCTTTTGTATGTTTTCTTTTTGCATCTGCTTTCCTTTTGCATGTTTTCATCACTTATCGATTTATGTTTTTCTTTTCTCTTTATTTTTGAAATTTTAGTTTAAAGAGCAATATTTTTTTTCCTAATATTTATTGATTTATGTATTCCTTTTCTCTATGTTTTCGAAATTTTAGTTTAAAACTAATTTTCCGAAAATATAATAATATTAATATTTTTTCCATTTGACACATGTCAAAATTCTAAAATAAACTAATTTTTTAGCTTTGATGATTTGTCTTGTGTGTCGCTGATAGAAGATGAGTTTTCGATCTCCAGAATCTCGGGTTTTGTTTTATCTGTCGCCACATTAGTGTTCTTCTTAGTATTGAAACTTTCATGTGTTGTTTCCTTCTGAAAAACAGAATCAGTTTAGACATAAATGACTGTGAAAACCAAAAACAGTAAATATGTTCTCTTTCAGACCTTCTTTGATCTCATCCTTGAGAGCAGTTACAGTATCTGTTTGCTTGCTCTCCTCTTGATAGATCTCTTTTGTTGCTTCCTCATCAAACTTTTCAGACGCTTTGTGCTTCTTCTGCATTGACAATATCACAGTAAAATTATAGAACCATAGGATCTTATGTTTCTTGGCTTTTATGTTACCTCTTCTATGGAATCGCCATGTCTGATTGCATCTTCTGGCTCTGTCTTCATATAATCAACCTAACTCTTCTCCTCTTTTGGACTCGTTTCTTCCTTTTGAGCTACTACTGAATTACGAACTTCCGGTTTTACTTCTGTACAAATATCTTCGTGGGAATATATGAGATCAGTCGACTTCTTCTCTTGTTCAGTTGGTATTTATCTGTCACAGGAGCTTCAAAGTCTTTGGGCTGATCTTTCACTTGCACGTCAAATGCTTCTTTTATTGAAGATGTGTCAGCCTTAACATCTGCTATTTGATCCTTGGGTGCTTCTTCTTTTGGAAAATCCCTGTCATTATTAGTATCATCTGATATTGCTTGAGATACAATATGTTCTTCATACCGGAGCAGGTTCGTCATCATCATCCTCCCATGAGTCCTTAATATCATTCTCATTTACATCTTCATAATACCAGTTACTTTTAAGCTCAATTTTTTGCTGGATTTGGTGCAATTTGTTCATCCTCTGAAAAAACCACAAAAGAAACACTAATAAGCAATACAACTCATTATTATACTAACAACCCCATCCATTACTTTCACCAACTTAAGGGATTAGAGAAACTATAATTAGAGTCATATAACAAATATAAAAGAAGTCGCTTTAAAACAATAATCTTACCCCAATCATCCATATCTCTTATAATATACCAATCTGCTCTCTGAATCCAGCTCAAAAACCTGCAGCCTAATAAGCATCAGAATCAGTGATAGAACAACTCACTTATAATATAACAGCACAAGAATCGCCAAACTCTTATTAGAAAAAAAAAGTTCTATATCATGTTGAAATTACAACAGCATAGATAAAAACAAAACAAAACAAAACAAATTGGTCACAGAAATCTACAATCAGGTGGGTTCTGTAATAGAATTGGTTATGAATGAAGGTAACAAAACTTGTATAAAGCTATGGCGCTAATAAGGGGTGAGTGACCTTATACTGAAGACCAGATGGTGTTTCTGTATAAGCTGGATACTTCATTTTTTTGCTTTTGCACTCAATGAAATGGATCCCATAATCTTTCCCTCGGATCAGCAATCAGTATGACACGAGGTAGAAAAGAACATGGATGTGTTTTTAAAGTTTCTGGGAATAAGGGTCTTACATCCTTGTCGACGAAAAGCATGTCAATGCTCATGAGCTGACCGCCTTTCTTAAGGTTCCTAGCCTCCCAGAACTGCCAAAGCCGAACCTCCGAGGTGGTCGAACACCGACCGGCTTTCAACTCCGCCAATAGAATCTGAGAATTGGCCATTGCCAATATTCGAGAATTGAACAGAATACACTATTTTTTATGATCGAAATCGTACCCTCCATGGCTGGCTCCGAAGTAATTTATAGGCCAAACTCCAACAACAACACTTAGAATGCAGGAAGCCGAAGTCAATGCCTAAAAGTTGAGTAATGATGCATAAATGGTGAGTTAAAGCGAGGAAGTGGAAAGGCCGAAACGGTCGTGTAAATCCTTCGCCGTCACAAACGCAGCACCGTCGGACAAAAAACCTTAGCGGAGGAAAGGGAAGAGACGATGAAACATGATTGTCTAATATGAAGCCCAACAAATTCACCAAATCGAAGCCCAAAACACAATTTCGAAAGTTAGTGCAAGGCCCAACTTAAAAGAATACACGTGGCGTTTTTTCCCAAAGGAGAGAAAAAACTCAACTTTATTTTATAAATATAATGATTAAATATATTACATTAATACTATTGTGAGTATAAAAATAATATTTCAATAAATATAATTAAATTTGTATTTTAGTGAAACATATTAAAAAATCTACATTCATGAGTTTTTTATCTCAAGAAATAGCAAAATTTATTTCTATGAACTCATTATTTTGTAAAAAAAAAATTTCTTCCCAGTTTTTAGTAATATGAACTACTCTACTAGGATAAATACATTTTTTTATTAACTGCTCTAGTGTTAAATAATTTTCTAGATTCATCGTTTTTTATATAGACATTATAGATATTTGCAAATTTTTAAAAAAGTAATAATCATTTTCTTAATTTATCGTTTTTATTGATTATGTTTCCGTTTTTTTAATTGAAAATTCTAAAAAAAAATCTTTCCATCAGCTTTCTTTTGTATCGATCAATTTATTTTTTCCTTATTGTTTGTTTTCCATTTGTATCCGTTTTCGTTTTTGCTATTTCCTTTTGTATTTTTTCATAATTTATCGATATAAGTTTTCCTTTTGTATGTTTTCTTTTTGCATCTGCTTTCCTTTTGCATGTTTTCATCACTTATCGATTTATGTTTTTCTTTTCTCTTTATTTTTGAAATTTTAGTTTAAAGAGCAATATTTTTTTTCCTAATATTTATTGATTTATGTATTCCTTTTCTCTATGTTTTCGAAATTTTAGTTTAAAACTAATTTTCCGAAAATAATAATATTAATATTTTTTCCATTTGACACATGTCAAAATTCTAAAATAAACTAATTTTTTAGCTTTGATGATTTGTCTTGTGTGTCGCTGATAGAAGATGAGTTTTCGATCTCCAGAATCTCGGGTTTTGTTTTATCTGTCGCCACATTAGTGTTCTTCTTAGTATTGAAACTTTCATGTGTTGTTTCCTTCTGAAAAACAGAATCAGTTTAGACATAAATGACTGTGAAAACCAAAAACAGTAAATATGTTCTCTTTCAGACCTTTTTCTTTGATCTCATCCTTGAGAGCAGTTACAGTATCTGTTTGCTTGCTCTCCTCTTGATAGATCTCTTTTGTTGCTTCCTCATCAAACTTTTCAGACGCTTTGTGCTTCTTCTGCATTGACAATATCACAGTAAAATTATAGAACCATAGGATCTTATGTTTCTTGGCTTTTATGTTACCTCTTCTATGGAATCGCCATGTCTGATTGCATCTTCTGGCTCTGTCTTCATATAATCAACCTAACTCTTCTCCTCTTTTGGACTCGTTTCTTCCTTTTGAGCTACTACTGAATTACGAACTTCCGGTTTTACTTCTGTACAAATATCTTCGTGGGAATATATGAGATCAGTCGACTTCTTCTCTTGTTCAGTTGGTATTTATCTGTCACAGGAGCTTCAAAGTCTTTGGGCTGATCTTTCACTTGCACGTCAAATGCTTCTTTTATTGAAGATGTGTCAGCCTTAACATCTGCTATTTGATCCTTGGGTGCTTCTTCTTTTGGAAAATCCCTGTCATTATTAGTATCATCTGATATTGCTTGAGATACAATATGTTCTTCATACCGGAGCAGGTTCGTCATCATCATCCTCCCATGAGTCCTTAATATCATTCTCATTTACATCTTCATAATACCAGTTACTTTTAAGCTCAATTTTTTGCTGGATTTGGTGCAATTTGTTCATCCTCTGAAAAAACCACAAAAGAAACACTAATAAGCAATACAACTCATTATTATACTAACAACCCCATCCATTACTTTCACCAACTTAAGGGATTAGAGAAACTATAATTAGAGTCATATAACAAATATAAAAGAAGTCGCTTTAAAACAATAATCTTACCCCAATCATCCATATCTCTTATAATATACCAATCTGCTCTCTGAATCCAGCTCAAAAACCTGCAGCCTAATAAGCATCAGAATCAGTGATAGAACAACTCACTTATAATATAACAGCACAAGAATCGCCAAACTCTTATTAGAAAAAAAAAGTTCTATATCATGTTGAAATTACAACAGCATAGATAAAAACAAAACAAAACAAAACAAATTGGTCACAGAAATCTACAATCAGGTGGGTTCTGTAATAGAATTGGTTATGAATGAAGGTAACAAAACTTGTATAAAGCTATGGCGCTAATAAGGGGTGAGTGACCTTATACTGAAGACCAGATGGTGTTTCTGTATAAGCTGGATACTTCATTTTTTTGCTTTTGCACTCAATGAAATGGATCCCATAATCTTTCCCTCGGATCAGCAATCAGTATGACACGAGGTAGAAAAGAACATGGATGTGTTTTTAAAGTTTCTGGGAATAAGGGTCTTACATCCTTGTCGACGAAAAGCATGTCAATGCTCATGAGCTGACCGCCTTTCTTAAGGTTCCTAGCCTCCCAGAACTGCCAAAGCCGAACCTCCGAGGTGGTCGAACACCGACCGGCTTTCAACTCCGCCAATAGAATCTGAGAATTGGCCATTGCCAATATTCGAGAATTGAACAGAATACACTATTTTTTATGATCGAAATCGTACCCTCCATGGCTGGCTCCGAAGTAATTTATAGGCCAAACTCCAACAACAACACTTAGAATGCAGGAAGCCGAAGTCAATGCCTAAAAGTTGAGTAATGATGCATAAATGGTGAGTTAAAGCGAGGAAGTGGAAAGGCCGAAACGGTCGTGTAAATCCTTCGCCGTCACAAAACGCAGCACCCGTCGACAAAAACCTTAGCGGAGGAAAGGGAAGAGACGATGAAACATGATAGTCTAATATGAAGCCCAACAAATTCACCAAATGGAAGCCCAAAACACAATTTCGAAAGTTAGTGCAAGGCCCAACTTAAAAGAATACAAGGAGAGGAAAAAAAACTCAACTTTATTATAAGATATTGCTCATGAAAACATTGCTATCACGTTAGTAAATATCGGCACTTAATTCCCAAATTAAATTTACGAGAACACTATTACAAATATGTTTTACCAAAAAATTTCTATCTCCATGAAACATCAGATAATGCATGGTTCTACCCGAAAAATAACAAAATTATTAACTGATCTACGAAACATGTAAACCAAGATATACATAAGTCGATGAAATAATTCATCAACAAACCAAAGAACCAACTCAAATCAATTATCTAAACCAATATACAATAAAAAAAAAGACCGATTTAGATCAAATTAACCATATACAGAAATTGAATCATAATATATTCACGTTGTGTGAACAAACAATAATTATATTGACAGTGGAATGCTACGAGCAATAATAATAATCCTAAGATGTTCACTTTAAACATCTTTCTCAGTGGCATCTCCAGTAAGTGATGACTTAAATTGTAGTTGTTGGTTTCTTGATCTGTTTAGAGATGCAGCAAGTGACGGGGTGAAGGCTCAAGACAAAAGATGGTGAAAGCTCAAGATTGAAGATGGTGAAAGTTCAAGATTTGCATAAGGGTTATGTTTTGATTGTAGTATCAAACCTAGTTATGTTATTGATCAAACATATTTATAAATGCAAATTTGGATTTTAAGTTATAATTTTATATAAATTTTATATGCAATTTGACCTTTTAAAATGAATTTGGATTTTAATTATAATTTTATAAAATTTTAGATGCAATTTCACTTTTTAAAATGATTTGGATTTTAATTTATAATTTTTATAAATTTTATGTGCAATTAGACATTTTAAAATGAATTTTATATGATTAAATAATTTCTAATTTATTATAATATTATCTGAATTTATTTTAATTTTAAATATATTTTGTATAAAAATTAAAATTAATATGGTTAAATGAATAATAAAAATGTGAATAGATGAAAACATGGTTATTTTAGGTATTTGTCTATTTTAGATGGAGATAGACTTTACAAATAAATGATGAAACGAATAAAACCCTTCATCTAGAATTCAATCAGATGAACGAGATGACGAAACGAACAACAGCTGAATGAACTATTCAGATGGATCATCCGGATGGACATCTAGATGGAGTTGATAGATGGGAGAAACGAAGATGGCCATAACCGAATCGTTGTTATAGACGAAGTCGACTAAGTCAAACACGATCAGACAAATCTGTATGCGTTGTCGAATTCTAATATGCCAAGCATCTATCTAAGCATGACGAGAGTAAACTAGATCTATAATAAAGCATGACAATTAATTATAAGTTTTGGTCTATATATGATGTACTAGCTTAGTCATGCCACGTTAATATTAAAGCATGGCCAATTCAAAACTAAAGGAACAGAAACACACATGTTTATAAAGAATTTGCTCTCTTTATTGATGTTTAGAAAATCTCTCAAAATTAAACAACTTTTGTTTCTACTTTGATCTCCATAGCTTGGTGATCATATATATAGGACTTAGAGTTTCCTTTTTCTAATCCTATTACAATTTTCTTTTTATCCTATTTTTCCTTTTAGGATTACAACTTGTCTATTCCTAATTAAGGATGAATTAGGAAGTCTTTGGCTCCAAGCTATTGAAGCTTATCCAACATTCACCCCCTTAAGCTTCAAGTGATTTCCGTTGAGGTCTTGAACTCCGATCAGATCTCTCATTGTCTTGAACTTGATTCTTGCTAGGGCTTAGTTAAAATGTCTGCACATTGTTCTTCTCCGGGAACATGTTCAACTTCAATGTAATCGTTTTCAACACATTCCGGATGAAGTGATATCGCTTGTGGATGTGCTTGCTTCGCCGGTGAAAGACAGGATTCCTCGTGAGTGCTATGGCAGATTTGTTGTCAACATATAACCGTCCTTTCACTCTTCTTACCTGTTATTTCACTTAGCAAATCCTGAAGCCAGATCGCTTGTTTCGCAGCTTCTGTTGCAGCCATCAACTCGGCTTCACAGGATGACAAAGCGACTGTTTCTTGCTTTTGTGAACACCAAGTTATGGTGTTTTTTCCGTAGTAAACACATGTGTCGGTTGTGCTTCTTCCATTGTCTTCATCTACATTGTGACTGCTGTCACTGTAGCCACTGAGTTTCTTAGCTCCTTCACGCTTGAAGAACAAACCAAAACTCAGAGTTCCTTGTAGATACCGAAGAACTTGTTTTAAGGCGCTTCCGTGTGATTCTCTTGGAGATTGCATATAGCGACTTAAAATACCAACAAAAAGGCTAGTTCGGGTCTTGTATGTAAAAGGTACCTTAAACAGCCAATCCTTCTTCGATAAAGTGTAGCATCGATCTCAGGTTCCTTTTGTGCCTTAGATAGCTTTAACCGAACTCCATTGGTATATGAGTCGGATTACAGTCGTCTAACCCTGCTTCCTTTAGGATCCGGCGAGCGTATGCTTCTTGTTTGATCTCAATGCCTTCTGCACTTTGCTTAACTTCTATACCGAGGTAGTAGGTAAGCTTCCCAAGATCAGACATCTCAAACTTTGAAGACATTCCCGCTTTAAAATCTTCGATGATCTTCAATGTATTTCCGGTAACAAAGAGATCATCGACATAAACCGCAACAAGGAGAAGATTCTCCTTCTTCCTTTCGATACACTGAGATTTCCTTAGAACACTTTTTGAACTTAAGACTTTTCAAAATCTGATCAAGTTTAGTGTTCCAAGCTCATGGAGCTTGTCTCAAGCCGTATAAAGCTTTAGAGAGTTTGAAAACCTTACTTTCTTCTCCCTTCTTTTCAAATCCTTCCGGTTGAGACACATAAACTTCTTCGTTTAATTCTCCATGTAAGAACGCGGTTTTAACGTCAAGATGATGGATCTCCCATCCTTCAGAAGCGGCTAAACTAATTAACAGTCTAATAGTCTCTATGCGAGCTACAGGTGCAAAGACTTCATCAAAATCAATCCCTGATTGTTGCACATACCCTTTTACAACAAGTCTTGCTTTAAACTTGTTAGTTGAGCCGTCTGCATTCCTCTTAATCTTGAATACCCACTTGAGACCAATGACTTTGACTCCAGCTGGTTTATATCTAACGTCCAAGTTTTGTTTTTGTTTATCGACTCTATCTCCTCTGAACATGCATTAGTCCACTCAACCCTTTCCTTTGCTTCTTGATAATTGTATGGCTCGTCATTGAGAGATAAAGGAGAATCTCACACTCGATGTCAGCCATTAGAACATAATCATCAAGATAACCAGGTGGATTAGATTGCCGTGTTGAACGTCGGAGTTGAACTTGGTCGATAAGTTGTGGAGCTTGGTCGTTGATTTCGCTTGCAGCTTCTTCTGCAATTTCTCTTGATTTTCCTCTGTTTCGATTTCAGAATCACTCGGCTTGAGTGTTGCTGACTATGAATGGACCTTGTCCATCATCTGTAACTTCTCCCCAAGTTAATCGAAACATACCAGGTTCTGCTTGCTCTTCTTGTTCAGCTCCCTTCCAATTCCAACAAGCCTTCTCATTAAAGATCACATCTCGACTTACAATGACTTTCCTTGTAGTTGGATTGTAGAGTCTGTACGCCTTTGAACCCGGTTCAATGCCGAGATGAACAAGAGTCTGAGATCAGTTGTCAAGCTTCTTAGGTGAGTTGTGTCAACCTTTGCGTGAGCTAGACAGCCGAAAACTCTCAGATGTTCAACATTGGGCTTTCTTTCCTTCAGACACTCGTATGGAGTTTGATTTTTCGGAGCTCTGGTGGGTACACGGTTGATTAAATATGTGGAGTGACAAACTGCTTCTCCCCATAAGTAGTTCGGTATGTTCATTGCTTTGAGCATACTCCGTGTCATCTCCATTAACGTTCTGTTTCTCCTTTCAACGACTCCATTTTGCTGTGGAGTAAGGAGCTGTGAGATGTCTCTTGATCCCGTGTCTTCTGCAAAAATCTTGGAATTCAGCTGAAGTGAATTCACCTCCTCTGTCCGTACGTAGTGTCATAATTGTCTTGTCGACATCCTTCTCAACAAGGGTTTTGAAAGCTTTGAACTTCTCAAAAGCATCGCTTTTATCTTTCATCAAAATCGACCACATATATCTCGTATAATCATCTATTATAACGAAGATATATTTGTTTTGAGAAAGTGTAGCTGGTGAGATTGGACCACACAAGTCGGCATGTAGTAGTTCCAGAGGTTTTGATGCTCTGAATGCTGTTGCTTTCGGAATACTCTGACGAGTCTGTTTTCCAACTAAACAGGATTCACATACTTCTTTTTCTCCTTCGATCTCTGGTAAGCCGCGAACCATCTTCTGTTTTGCCATCGACTTCATGGTTGTGAAGCTGACATGACCAAGTCTCGCATGCCACTTCCATGATTCTTCATCGATTTTTGTAAGCAAACAGACGGCTTCACCAACTTTGAGACTTATCTTGTAAAGTCTATTAAGGGTTCTGAATACTTTTGCTAGTAGCCTTCCATTCGGATCTCGTAATGTCAGAAAATCATCCTTCATTCTAACTTCACATCCTTGCTCGGTGGCTTGTCCTAGACTCAAAATATTGCTCTTTAATTTTGGAATAAAGTAGACATCTTTCAAGAGTTTCTGTTCTCCAGTTTTTGCTTCGAATAGAATTGAACCTTTGTCATTGATATCTACATAGGATCCATCTCCAAATTTGACTTTACCTCTGATGTTCCAATTAAGCTCTGCGAAATACGATTTCTCACCAGTCATGTGATTACTCGCGCCATTGTCTAAATACCAGATACCTTCTTCCTTCTTTGTTGTCTCGTATTTCTTTGGCATCAATTGCTTTCGTTCAGAAAGACGATCTCATGCATGTAAAGAGCTGCATCTGCGTCCTCTGTTTCGTTTTTATTGAGATCGTCTAGCTTTTTCTTTCTATTGGACAAACCGAAGCAAAGTGACCTATTTATCACATCGAAAACAGGTGATTTCCGATTTGTCCCTTTTTTCTTTGTTTTGGTCTTGAGAGTTGTCTCTCCCTCGACCTCTTCCTCGACCTCGACCTTTACTTTGTCCTCGTCCTTTGTTTTCATTCGATTCAGAATTTGAAAACATCAAAGTTTCTTGATCTTCGGTTTTGGTTTTGATTTTGCTGCAAGTATTCTCTCTTCGTATGTTTTGAGTCTCCCCACGATATCTTCAAAGGCTGTGTTGTTAAGTCCAGCACTTGCTCAAGAGACGCAATTATTTGAATATACTTTTCAGGAGGCAGACTCTGAAGAAAACTTTTCACAAGTTTTGGCTTTTCCATCGTTTGACCTAAAGAGGAAGATTTAGAAGCAATCTCCGATAGCTTTCCCGCGAAGGCATCAATTAATTCCGTCTCCTTCATCTGTAACTTGTCAAACTCGGCCATTAGGGTTTGAAGTCGCACCTCCTTCACACGTTCTGCTCGGACGTGTCTCGCCTTGATTCCTTCCCAAAGCTTGGTCGGAGAATCTAACTCTCCAATATGAAGAATGAGATTCTCGGGTATGGATTGAAACAAAAGAGCTGTTGCGACGCTGTTTTTCTTATCGTTTTTCGAACCAGGCTCAATTGCTTCCCAAACTTCATGTGCGCGAAGAACGACTTTCATTCGCATCGCCCATACGGTGTAGTTGCTCTTGTTTAGCATCGGACATCGTACGGCTGAAGATACAGAATCTTTCGACTCTGTTCCAGGCTTCGTCTCCTCCATGATCTCGGATTGAACGTAGCTTCACCAGGACCTATAACTCAGGCTCTGATACCAAATAAAGGAACAGAAACACACACAGGTTTATAAAGAACTTGCTCTCTTTATTGATGTTTAGAAAATCTCTCAAAACTAAACAACTTTTGTTTCTACTTAATGATCTTCATAGCTTGGTGATCATATATATAGGACTTAGAGTTTCCTTTTTCTAATCCTATTACAATTTTCCTTTTATCCTATTTTTCCTTTTAGGATTACAACTTGCCTTTCCTAATTAAGGATGAATTAGGAAGTCTTTGGCTCCAAGCTATTGAAGCTTATCCAACAAAACAAAGATATTGAAGTGCCTAATAAGCGTTAGATGAGAGACAGACCAAGAGATATACTTTTTCGAGATACAGAACAATATATCCTCGCTGCCTCATACAAATCGATTAAACTATGTTTAAAAAATAATTACTCACTTGGGGACGTGAGTGAAAGCAAAACTAAACCTGTATGGGATCAGCCATGCATATGTCTCGTTAATTGAACGATAAAGCAAAGCATGATCCATAACATGTATTAATTAAAGTATGTGATAATACTTATCTCAATGTAAAAGGGGATGAAGTTGTAGGATCAATCAGAGGACAAAACGGCTACATCGTCGGGAAGATGGTGGAGATCGATTTAGGGTTTTTTTTCCTGCTCAGACGCAGGGCCGGCTTACATAGGGGGCGGGGAGGGCGACGGCCAAGGGTCCCGTCATATCAGGGGTCCAGATTTTCAAAAAAAATAAAATTAATTTTTAAAAAAATAATTTTAATAACCAAAAAGTTTAGATATACTATATAATAACTAAATTTATATATTTTTCATAACTATATATATGAAAAAATTAATATAAAATATATGAAAAAGTAATATAATTTTTCATATCAGAATATATTTTTTAAAACAAAAAAAAACTATGAATAGTTATTAAAAACTCAAAAAAAAATTTTTTGCCCTAGGGCCCTTAGAAACCTTGAGCCGGCGCTGCTCAGACGGCTAAGGTTTCGTGCTGATAACGTGTTATAAATAGAGGAGAGAAATAAGCGAATTGGTGTTGTCTTATTCCAATAGTTAGATAACTTTATATAGGAGAGTACAAGTACATAGGTAATTAGGTAAAACCTAATGAACCTTATGAGCTTATAATGGACATCACATATATCATTCATAACAAAACCAGATTACGTCGCTTAATTAATACTAGAATCCTGTCTCTCCTAAGGACGAATTTTTTTAAAAAGATATTCAGTTTTTTAATAATATATATTTGTAATAGAAGTTTAAGGTATGTCCACAGTTTTAGTTTTTGCATAAATATAAATATATTTTTAAGATATTATAAGAACGGATGATATTTTTAGTCCGTTTTTTCTTTCTATGTTGTATGAAAAATATATTTGTGAAAGTTATAATTTGAGGTATGTTAATAATTTTATTTTCAAATAGATGTTAATACTATACTATTTTATTAATTATATAGTTATAGTATGATTTTATAGAATGCTTATCGATTTATATATATATATATATATCCATATTTAAAATTTTAAAATATTATATATTATATCAATAATTTTTATAAAATAATTATTTTAGTTTGAAGAATGTAAGTTTACATTAATAAAAATTAAAGTAGTATAACTCGTCAATTTATCTATCCAAATCAAATAATTATAGTTTGGATAAATTAATGAAGAAACCCTAAAAAACTTAATTATTTATTTATTTTTAATTTTTAAATCAAAAGTAAAAATTAAAAATAAAAAGTATGAATCATTATTTTTAGATTATTTGGATACATGTAATAATTGGTGTATTAATTCATTTAACTATATATATTGTTGGGGTCAACACCTACACTCTCGAGATTAACGTCTAGAGATGCCTAAACATCGAAGAGAGTCAAAAGATCGGAAGATACGGAGTTTCAAGTCAATTCCTGTATCCGTATAAACCACAAGTTCGCGTAAAGAGACCAAGGAAAAACCAGCGCGGCCAAGTTGATATTTGCGGAAACTGGCCAAGCTAATATCCGCGGAACTAGCTAAGCTAATAAGGTTCCGACATCGAATCCGTCTAAGGTGCCGATCTGGAGTCTTTCCAAGGTGCCGACCTGGACCTTCCAAAGAGGTGCCGACCTGAACTCAGCTAGGCAATGCCGAGCTGGATCGTGCATTGTCGAGATACGTAAACAGTCCAAATCAACTTATACAAGAAAACACCTCTTTCCGTAAACAAAATTTGCCTAGCTGAACTGTCCCAACACTGTGCCGAGCTGAACTCATGGTATTCAGCTCGGCAGCGTCTGGCAGAACATGCCGAGTTGAACTCGTGACATTCACCTTGGCAGCAAGAAACCAAGACGTGCCGAGCTGAATTCACGACATTCAGCTCGGCACCTTCAAGGCCAAGGCGTGCCGAGCTGAATCCATGACATTCAGCTTGGCACTTCAAGTCAAGAACATGCCGAGCTGAATTTATGGCATTCACCTCGATACATTCAAGACAAAAGCGTGCCGAGCTGAATCCATGTCTTTCAGCTCGACACCATCATCCCGAAATATGCCGAACTGAGTTTTCTACGAGTCTCGTACAACTCAAATATTTGCGTATCCTCCGAGCTAAGACTTTGGCCAAGCTGGAATGTTGATCTTGGCTTACCTGTATCCTATCTTTCGAAACAGTTGATTAACATTCCCGAGTGACTTCATAACTCTCTTCCGATCATTGGAATTCGACTTCGTATTTTTCGAGAAGGATTGCGGAAACTCCGAGTGGAAAATACGTTTCGTACGAAAAGTCCAAAATAAAAACTAAGTCTTTTTGTCTTCGCAGGTTCCTTCCGAAACATTTTGCTGTTTTCGTAAAACTTCATGTCGTTTTACGGATAACTTCGTGCTGTTCAAGATATACAAACATATCGAGGATTCTACGTATAAAACCGAAAACAAGACATCAAGCCACAATTAAACCGAAAGAAGGATCGAACCGAAGGCATAAAAACAAGCTGGGCCGAAAGACAAGCTCGCGGGCCGCGCCGCATTAGGTCAAAGTCGGCGGCTGAAGAAGGACTTCTCGACGTCCCACATCGCTAAGACGAGCTCACAAGACCCTAGACTACTTAGTATAAATATACATCTTTGTACTCACTTTCAGATCACCCACTTCTCGTACTTTACAGCTTAGGCCTTAGTCTCGAACTTTTGCTTACAAACATTGTATGAAAAGTCTATTCGACAACAAGTCAATAAAATTCTTTTACGGTCTCTTTTCTCGAGTTCTTCTCAGAAATCTGGAATCCCCCAATTTACTTTACTAAATCGATTGTGTGATTTTGGTTTCCACATATATGACTCATTATATTGTACATGTAATAATTGATATATATCATAAGATTATTATTTATTTTGTTTTATAGACCAAAACTTAATTAAAATTAATTTATAATAATTTATAATAGTAATTACGAAATTATTATTAATTAAAAAGATTGAAATGGATTAAAAAGATTTGTATAAGATTTTGTTATGATTTAAAAGGAAACATGCATTTATATTTAAAATAAAGAAGATATTGAAAAATCTTATGAATAGTTAGAAACTGATTTGACAATACCTTAATAAAACTTTAGATTTTCATTAATTGTAACGACATAAATCGTAAATATAATACAGTACTATTGAGTCTTTCATAAATATTCTTGTTTGAGTAGAATAGAAGTGCTCTTCGTTGCCCTGACCAAGGTACACGTTGGACACAATGCATGGTTTTTTAATGAGTTATATGGATACGTGACAATGGATATCTTGAAATTAGTTTATCAGATTTGGTACTATTCAGGGTGTCAAGAAAGATAAAAAATCCCTATGTCAGTGACCTAACTACAATGCTAACACCTATTAACTTTTTGTCATTTTCCTTAGATATTTTGTCTAAGCTATAGAGGAAATAGATAATTAGAATGAGAGAGAGGGAGTAAAGAAAAAAAAAACTTACACGCAGAGAGAAAGAGAGAGGGAGGGAGGGAGAGAGAGTAGAAACTGGGAAAAATGCCAAAAGTAACCCAAAACATCATTTTGTTTTCATATAACCTAAAAGATTCTTTTGATTGCAAAAGTAGACCCCACGGCTAATGAAATTATCATTTAGCACTCAATGACCAAAGAAAAAATCGGATGTTTTTTTACGATTCTGTCCCTGAGAAGTCTGAAAAGTGTAGAGAAGTATGTGTCTCAGACTTCTATACAAGTCTGAATCATAATTATATCTTAAATTTAAATTATAAAAATAATGAAAAATAATTTGACTAGAGCTATTTCTATGCATAATGAAAACACAAACAAATATGATGCATGAAAATTAAAATTTCATAAAAGTGATTAAAACTAAACATAGAAAGATAAATTAGTTAATCCTTCTTCTGTTTCCCGGTTCAGACTTCTGGAGAAGTCTGAATACTAATTATATCTTAAATTTAAATTATAAAAATAATGAAAAATAATTTGATTAGAGCCATTTCTATGTATAATGAAGACACAAACAATATGATGCATGAAAATTAAAATTTCATAAAAGTGATCAAAACTAACATAGAAAGATAAATTAGGTAATCATTCTTCTGTTTTCCGGTTCAGACTTCTAGAGAAGTCTGAATCCTAATTATATCTTAAATTTAAATTATAAAATTAATAAAAAATAATTTGATTAGAGCTATTTCTATACATATGAAGATAAAAGAAATTATAATGCATGAAAATTAAAGTTTCATAAAATTGATTAAAACAAAGAGAAAGATAAAATAGGTAATTCTTCTAATGGTTGAGGGTTGAGGGTTTGAGGTTTTGAGTTGTTTGGTATATGTTTTAGGGTAAAATGTCCAAGCATCTAGGGTTAGATTTTGAGTTTCTTATTTTTTGAGTTTTCGAAGTTTAATTTTCATATGATTCCAATCTATAAGTACACTAAACGATTCTAGTATAAGATTGAAGATTTTATTTAGAGATTTGACAAATTAATGAAAAGCAATCGAATTTAGGGTAATGTTGAGCAGACTTCCAGGAATGTCTGATATAATAGACAGACTTCCCCGGAAGTCTGTAACAATATTCAGACTTCACTTGAAGTCTGCTTGTGTTTAGGGGTTTGAGACTTCACTAGTAGTCTGCGTTAGAATTGGTATTAAATTTCCCTCCAAATTTCGTGAAAATATTAAATTTCCGTCCAATATTTTTTTGAAATTTCGAATTTCAGACTTCTTATGTAGTCTGAAATTCAACTTACTCAAATATTATTGTAACTGAAAATATTTCGTGAAAATTTTAATTTTCCCTCTAATATTTTTTTTTAAATTTCAAATTTCAGACTTCTTTGGCGGTCTGAAATTCAAATTAATGAAATATTATTTTAAAATATTTTTTTGTACTATAAAATTCAGTTTTCAGACTTCTATAGTAGTCTCAAAATTTTGGTTTTTACCAACTATATAAATGGAAATGATGGAAACTTAAACCCTAAATTTGTAAAAATATCCGCCGTTTTAGTTTTTTTTTGTCAGATCTAACATTATTTTCCAGATCTGAAAAATCTCTCTCTGTCTCTATTCTTCTCCCTGAGGTATTTGCTTCGAGCTTCATTTTCTCTCTCGTTAGTTCCGCCTCCAACAAACTTTCTCTCACGAGATTGTCTCTGTTACGATTCTTCTTCCTCTCTTTCTTTTTTCTTTCATTTTGCTTTCATTTTTCTTTCATTTTTCTTTTGATTCTCTATCGATTACTTTCCTGATTTGTTGTTTTGAATCCGATTTGATGTTCATGGTAAGTTCGACTCTCTCCTTTAGTTTCCAAAGGAGTTCTCAATATATTATTAATCTCTGATTTCAATTTTTGCAGATAAATCTCTGAGGCTCTTCTCCAGCTGCGAGACGTAACCAAACTCCCCAATCTCGATCTGGTTCGGTCTTTTGACGATAGGGTTCTCGAATCCCCTTCCAGTTCTCCTTCTGCTCAACTCGGTGAGTCTCTCTTCACTTAGCCTTGACTCCCCAAATTTTATTCTTTTTTTGCTTTTGTCTTATGAGATCTGATTCTTCTGGTTGAGTTTTTTTCTCTTTTCACAAATTGGTGACTTTTGTTTGTGCAGAAAAGGAGAGATTGTGTTTGTACGGACACACAAATGAGTCATGGTAAGATTGGCTCTCTCTCTTGTTGCTGTCCACAGTGATTGTTGGTTGCTCTCTGTTTCTTTGGCGCTTTTTGGTTAGAGATTTGATAAAGCAATGTGTTGGTGTTTTCTCTCTGATTTTTAGGAGAAAGAGTTGAGGAAAAGGAAGACAGAGAAGGAAGAAGAAGACACTGCAACTCATAGCTGTCATTGACCTCGGTTGGTATTTGTTTTACTCTCACTTGACTTCTTAGCTTTACCCCTTTTCTTTTATTTGTTTCTCAAGTCTCTGACATTATACAGACTATATACCATTTGAGACTTGATACCTGACGTCTTGCTTGAAATCTTGCTTGAAAGGTGACGTCTTGCTTGAAATCTTGCTACCAGTTTTGGATTCGATACAGCTTGCAAGGTGAGCTTCCGCTTTGATCAATTTTTGTTTGGATTTTCCTCTGTTGATTTGGTTCAATTTCTCGTCAAGAATCTAATTGTTTGTTCCACCAGAAAAATATGTTGAAAGAAGCCTGTTAAAACTTCCTATTGCTTATGCAGATTTACTCTGAAATGATTGGAAATGTCATGATTGATGCGAGGTCAACTGGAAAGTACTATCATTGTAAGTTCTTGAATTTGTATCATTTCTGTTGTGTTCTTATTTTTTACTGATCACATTTTCGTTGTAGTTGTAAGACTTATGGGTGGTGCTGCTTCCCACATTACGGTTGAGTGTGCTTTGCAAACTCACCCAAACATAACCATTATTGAAGACGAGGTATCTTGTTGTTTCTCTCCAATATGTCTCCAATTATTGTGTTTATGGTTGGTTAACTGTTGACGATGATGGAATTAGTCAGGATGCAACTCTGCGATAGAAGTCTGGGATTGAAGTCTTTGGCAGAAGTCTGTGGCACATTAATTTTGTTTTTTGTTTTCTCATCTTTGTTTATTATAAATTTCAATATGGGTTTCTCCTATTTGTTTGATTTGTGTTTTTTTTCAAATTATACTTTTCGTTATGACTACATTTTGTCTTTGTTCTTAATTTACCATTTTTCTCTTTTGTTATTGCACATGTCTTGTTCATTGAATATGTTTCAGAGAACTAGAGCTCTCAGTTTTTACATGCTTTTTAACGGTGAAATGGGACAGTAATATTGAATCCAACAAAGAATAAAAATCTATTTTCATCTTGTTTTTCTTAACCAAACGAGAATCTTAATGATTCACAATAACTCACTAAACAGGGTGAACATAAATGGTAACTTAAGATGTACAAAATTCATAAGTCTAACATATATGTATGTCAAATTCATAACAAAGCAAAACAATAACTCACACATGAAAAGTATTTTTCTTTAAGTACTAGCTTTGAATAAGAGTTACATATGCAGGAGACTAAGAGTTACAAACCTCTACATGAGAGTAGACTAAGAGTTATAAATTTTCAGACTGTCAAAGAAGTCTACTATGATTTTTCAGAGTAGACTTCTTTGGTAGTCTGCGGAAATGAGCTAAATGCCTAATTAGCCAAGAAATTCGACTATGTCATAAATATAAGATATAAACATGTCAAACTTGTTCAAAAGCGAACACAATAACCAAATAATGTGATTAATGGAAAAAATAAAAAAAAAATACTTCATAAATATGCTTTAAACGCATTTTTAAGAAAACATAAATTTTCAGACTTCCATTGAAGTCTACTCTGATTTTCCAAAGTAGACTTCTTCGACAGTCTGAAATGCAGACTTCTCGGAAAATTGAGAAGTCTGGGCACGTGCCGCAGACTGCTAGAGAAGTCTAACGGGGGTCACTTTTGCAATTGCGAAACTCATTGACTTTTAGAGCAGACTTCTTTGGCAGTCTAGAAAAAAAGAGGTCATTTTTGCAACTGACCAAAAGTCAAAATTTTTGGGGCAGGCTTCTCTGACAGTCTGAACAACGGTGCAGACATCTCTGGTAGTCTGTAGCTAGACGACAAAAATATAACTATCTAGACAAAAAACGGCGCCGACTTTTCAGACTTCAGAAGAAGTCTGCAGGGGGTTAGTTTTGCAATTGACCAAAGTCAAAATTTTAGAGGAGACTTCTCTGGAAGTCTGAACTGAAGTCTGTGTCTAACGTCTGAATAAACGTTGACCAAAAATTTCCCAAAAAAAGTACAACTATATGCAGACTTCTCCGGAAGCCTGCGGAATTTTCAGACTTCTACCGAAGTCTGGTTGAACTTCGCAGACTGCCAGAGAAGTCTGCGTATAATTGTACTTTCGGGGAACTGTTTGGACATTTTACTCAATTGCAAAACTAACCCCCGCAGACTTCTTTTGAAGTCTGCTCTAAAAAAGTCAACGATTTTCCAAACTTGCCGAGAAGTCTGAGTGAATACAGACTTCCAGAGAAGTCAGCTCTAAAAAGGTTGACTTTGGTCAATTGAAATCTAACCTTTTTCGTCGCAGACTTCTACTGAAGTCTGCGATTTTTTTTTTTGTTATCAAAGGATATGTCGCAGACTTCTCTGGCAGTCTGTGGCACGAAACCCGAAATTTGGTTAATTGCAAAACTAACCCCTTTGTTGACTAACAGACTAACAGAGAAGTCTCCTCGACGCACAGACTTCTCTAGCAGTCTGAATTCACGAAAAAGCTGCAACTTTTTGAAAAATCAAGAAAAAATTACCTAGTTGCGGTTTAAGCACAATTTTAGCTTCGTTTCACGCCCAGATCTTCGAGTTTGCCTAATATCAACATAAACCAGTCGTTTTGGGTGGCGGTCTTGGCCGGAAATGGCCAAGATCAAAACCTTCAAATTTGAAAAACGAAAATTAGAGAGTTTTTTTGATGAAAATGGAAAGGAAATGAAAGAAAATGAAGTTTTGAGTAAGAAGATTGAGCAATTAAGGATCAAAAATAGGTGGGTAGAAGCATTAAGAGCTCAATTTTGGTTGTTCATGGTGGTTGAAAAAATTGAAGAAGATGGCATTTTCGTAAATAAGTGTATTGACAAAGGATTGTTTGGTATTTGTAAAATCCGAAAATAATTAAACTTAAAAACAGAAAATGGCAATTTTGTAAATAAAATGAATTTCTGAGGTTAAAGTTAAAAGAAATGATAAAATATGGGTGATGAAAAGAGGGGTGTATTTTTGCATTTGACTTCTTCTTTGAGGTCAATTTTGCAACTATCCCGTAGAAACTCTTGTGGTTTTCTTATTGCTTGAAATCAGTTATCCATTTAGTTTATCTGAAACTTTCGATTTTCTTTAATTTTTCTGAAAATTCTGAAAGCTTTCAGCTTGATAATTACATTTTCTTTCTGGGTTTGTTGAGAGATTTTCTGGATAATTACTTGATTCCTTACTGATTATATTTTTAATGTGTGAGCGATTGTTCAATTTTGGTGTATAATTTATTTTTGTTATAATTTTGTTATGAGGAGAAAGAGAGAAGAGAGAGAAGAGAGAGAAAGAGAATGTTGGGGTCGAAATCCCCTCCTCGAAGATTGACAGAAAGAGAAGTCAAGGACGAGATCAAATGGAACTTATCCCGAACATGGAACGGACGAGCTAAGGCAAACTGCCCACGAACCGTCCAAAACATCAACCGGCGGCTGGGATAAGGCCAGCCGCCGGGTCTTCATTCGTCCAAGGTCGGCGGCTGGGATAAGGCCAGCCGCCGGGTCTTCCTCGATCCACGGCCGGCGGCTGGGATAAGGCCAGCCGCCGGGTCTTCACATGTCCATGGCCGGCGGCTGGGATAAGGCCAGCCGCCGGGTCTTCATTCGTCCAAGGCCGGCGGCTGGGATAAGGCCAGCCGCCGGGTCTTCCTCGATCCACGGCCGGCGGCTGGGATAAGGCCAGCCGCCGGATCTTCACATGTCCATGGCCGGCGGCTGGGATAAGGCCAGCCGCCGGGTCTTCATTCGTCCAAGGCCGGCGGCTGGGATAAGGCCAGCCGCCGGGTCCTCCTTGATCCACGTCCGGCGGCTGGGATAAGGCCAGCCGCCGGGTCCTCTTGGTCGATCAACCGGCGGCTGGGATAAGGCCAGCCGCCGGATCTTCATGATACACCAACCGGCGGCTGGGATAAGGCCAGCCGCAGGGTCTTCATCATATGCCAACGATCATTTCTCAAGTCAAGACTCATTATCCGAACATCGTCCAGTCGACCGATCGTCGAACATACCTCTGTGCCCGGACCGACCCGAAGATCATCCATTTGCATGTTCTGCCTCCAAAGATGTCCATAAACATTCCCCGTAAGACCATGACGAACGTCCAGCCGTCCGTGGACCAGTCGCCGAGCACACGAGCCAAAGGAACCGGCGGCTGGTCATCAATGCCAAAACCGGCGGCTGGAAGTTCAAACAAAAAACGGGCGGTTCAAATTCAGAAGTCGTAAAACGCTTGGAACACTGTTCACGCGGAAAAACCGTTGAAAAACACTATTCATCCCGAAGACAAAGTTAACCGAAAAATCGAATTAAGCTTAAACAGAGATTCGGATTACTATTCATCGGTTTACTATTCACGGGTCACTATTAATCGGCGGGTCGGATTTGGATCAGAATGGGCGGATGGATCACGGAAGACTCTCGGGCCGGATATCGGGCCCAAAAATCTTAGGTCGGCGGTTGGGAAGGAAGGACAAAGTCCCACATCGGAAATCTGAAGTCTTAGCCTCCTAGGATTGTCAGTATATATATGTACGCTCATGTAAGGGTTAAACCCATCCCAGATCCGAGTATTAGGAGTTTTTAGCAATTTAAGACTATTCAACTTTTGCTAATTTCCTTGTACTTTCGGAAAATATCAATAAAAATCTCTCTTTTGCATTTTCGGTCTTTTAGTTCTTTATAAATAGAATTTTCGAGCCCCCACTAAATATAAGTTTTGACAGTGTGAGTTTCGGCTCTCACAGTTTGGCGCCGTCTGTGGGGAAGAGAAATATTCTTAACCCTAAGAACGAAAAGGATACGAAACGAAAACGATGACCAGAAGAAGTGACGATATCACCAACCAACCGGCCGCAGCCGCCACGGGAACGACCGGAACGGGAATTCCAGCCATCGGCACATCGGCGGCGGGACCGGAGCAACTGTCGCCGGGACATCCGCCGACGGAGCGATCGGGATAACCGGGACCTCCGCCAGTGCCCTCACCCGATTCGGAATGCCGATCGAGGACCCGATCATCACGGAAACAGCCAACGCTGCCCCAGAGAACGCGGCGATCACTGAGCTGAGGAACATGGTAGCCGAAATCGCAGAACGGCAAAACAGACAAGAAAGAACGGTCGCACAGGAAAGAGCAGCTTCCCAGGAGCTGACGCGTGGCCCCTGGGCTTTCGAAGCAAGACGCCTTATCTTCACCCCGCGAGGGGATCCCCCGAGCCGTCAGAATCCCGATGAGCAGACCCCAATCGGAACAAGGAGAGAACCGTCAGCACCACTCCCGCTAAACCGGAAAAGCGCCACTGGACGAACCACTGAACGGCCGACTTCCATGATGACTAACGGCGGAAACCCGAGAGACACCGCCAACGGAGCCGAAAGCGAAACCGACGACGAAGTTGGAGATCTAAACGCGGATGAGGAAGAGCTCCGATGGATCGAAGAGCAGGAAAAGGCGGAACGAGAGGCCCGAGCTAACCGATCCGCTAGCCGAAGGGACGAGTTGGACGAGCTCCGTGCCCGTTTGGAACTCACCACAAGTCAGATGAAGGAGGTAAGGTCGCAAGTCCATAAAGCGACAAGTGCGGCCCCGAAATCGACCGCGTCTTAGAGGAAACGCAAAAGATCTCGTTCACTTCAAGGATCACAAGCGTTAGACTTTCTGACCCGGGAAAAATCCGAATCCCTTTTTACGACGGGACGACCGATCCAAAGGCCCACATGACAGCCTTCCACATCGCTATGGGATGGGCTAGATTCAAACCTGAAGAAGGAGACGCCGGATTCTGCCTCCTCTTCGTGGAGCATCTGAAAGGATCAGCCCTGTCGTGGTTCTCGAGGTTAGAAAGAGACTCGATCGACGGTTTCGACCGATTGTCGGCAGCTTTTCTGAAGCATTACTCACTGTTCATAGGACAGTCAACATCCGACGCGGACCTCTACTCGCTGTCGCAGGAGCCCGAAGAAAGTCTTCGAGATTTCATCGAAAGGTTTAAGATGATTGTCTCGAAGATTGACGGCCTAAGCAACAGTGCCGCGATCAACGCCCTGAGGAATTCCTTGCTGAAGACTTCAAACTTCCGAAAGGAGATTACCGTGAACCCACCGGTAACCATTCAAGATGCTCTCCACCGTGCTTCCAACTTCATCATCTACGAGGAAGAAATGAGGGTCCCAGCCGGAAAGCACCAATCATCGAAATTGGTCGCCAAAGGCACGGTGCAACCTTCTAACTTTCCAAACGAGAGAAGAAGTAAGCGAACCAGCCAAGATGAGGAACCCAACCCAGGCGGAGCGCATAACTACCAAATAAACACGGAGAGACCGTATGATGAGCGAAAAAAAGGACCGTGGAATACTTGGACCCGACCAGGATTCGACGAGAACGCCTTTTGTACCTTCCACAAGACAAAGGGCCACTCAACCGAAAACTGCAGGACTGTCGGAAGAAGGCTCGCGGCAAAGCTATTAGTCGGGGAGCTCAGAAACGGGGTAACCCTCGAGAGTCTTGGAGCTATCGAAGAAGGCGTTGGCGCCCCGGACGGACGACCTAACCGGAACGTCCCGAAAGGCCCGAGGAAGATACCCCCAAACGGGGAAGGAGACCAAACGGAGACGACTCCGCCGCCAACCGCAGGAGAATCCATATGATCATCGGAGGATCTCAGTATTGCCGAGACACAGTGGCCTCGATAAAGGCGTTCATGAGAAGAGGAGACAAGGAGTCGAACCCGCGGGAGCCGATCACCGAAAACGACAATCAGATCGCCTTCCACGAAAAAGACGCTGAAGGCCTTGACTAACCTCACGACGACCCATTGGTGGTAGAACTAGACATCAACGACCATGACGTCTCCTGGGTCTTGATCGACACCGGAAGTTCGGTGGACGTCGAAAAAAGTCATTTTTCGGGAGACACTTCAAAGGATGAAGGTGGATCCGTCAATGATAAAGCCCAATCCGAGGTCACTCACCGGATTCTCTGGCGAAGTCACAATGACGGATGGAACAATCCAGCTCCCGGTTCGTGCCGGTGGAATCACGAAAATCGTTAACTTCGCGGTGGCAAACCATCCCGCGATTTATAACGTGATAATGGGAACTCCTTGGATCAACTCAATGCGAGCTATCCCATCAAGTTACCATCTCTGCCTGAAGTTCCCGACACCAAACGGGATCAAAACCGTTTGGGGAAATCAGAAGGAGGCTTGGATCTGTTTTCTGGCGGAACACAAGCTCCGGAATCCGACCATCCCACAGAGAGAGAACCCGAAGCGGAAGAATGAAGATGAAGTCCCTAAACGGGGAAGAAAGTAAGCAGAACCGAACAGTTCGAGAAAACGAGGTTCCGCCCACGGAAACAAACCAAGAAGAGACGAAAATTGCCGAGGAAAAACCTCAGAAACCGTCAAAGCTACAACCGACGATTCCATGACTAAGACTTAACCGTCTTCTTACCACACAAAAAAAAAAACGGAACTACGGGTGACTTGATCCCTTTTCGCGAAGGGTACGTAGGCAGCTCGCTTAAAAAACGAGTTCAGTTGCCCCTCTCCTTAAAAAAAGGGGGGAGTGGGTCCGTATATACATAC
This sequence comes from Isatis tinctoria, assembly GCA_010577795.1. Classification (NCBI taxonomy): domain Eukaryota; kingdom Viridiplantae; phylum Streptophyta; class Magnoliopsida; order Brassicales; family Brassicaceae; genus Isatis; species Isatis tinctoria. The sequence continues at coordinate 95,552 of VHIU01000578.1, forward strand.
TCCCAAATTTTTGCAAACAAATCAAGGAGATGGACATTGGGACTTAGCATCTCATAACACATCCAAAATTTGAAAAAGTTTCCGAAAACACCATTCCGACAGACATCGAGACTCAGCATCTTGAAACCTGATCCGGAAAACCCGAGGAAAATGAACATTGAGACTTAGTGTCTCATAACACATCTTTAACTCAAACTTAAAATCGGATAAATATCGAGACTTAGCATCTCGTAACTTATCCACGACCACCAACCGATCAAAGATATTTCTCCTAAATACTTAAGTCCTCTCCAACAAATCCGTATGTTGCTGGCCACAATAAGACTATCTTTTTAAACCATGGTTCTCTCAACATCCCGCAGAGGATAAGACTAGCGCGCTATACAAATTTCGGATTAACATCCGAAGGGCGTAACCTGCATCCCGCGATCCTGCAGGAAACGCTCGAGACGATGTTCTGATTAGTTTACTTTCACTAGCGCTTCGCATAGGCAGATAGTGCGATGTATAGGACACAAAGTAAACTCTCTAAACCCAGTAAGCGCCTGACATGGAACACTGGTCAAAGACATCTCGAGAACGCAGTATCACACCGGTTCTGATGCGAGATCTTAAAAGCGTTCAGTGGAAAGAGGGATCTGAACCAGCTTGATCCCCTGCGACAACAAAAGACTGCATTAAACCCAGGAATATTCGCAGAGATGACCTGGTCTAAAGTTCGAGTGTCCGGGATAACACTCCAACGCAACGCCAATCAATTCCGAAATGGGCCAGCCGCCCGTCCTCCGTAGAGAGACGGACCAGCCGCCCTTCGTTCCAACGCAATGCCCTTCACTCTACAAAACGGGTCAGCCGCCCGTCCTCCGTAGAGAGACGGGCCAGCCGCCCTTCGTTCTGAATAGATACCAATCAACTCCGAAATGGGCCAGCCGCCCGGACAACGGCCAGCCGCCCTTCGCTCTACAAAACGGGCCAGCCGCCCGTCCTCCGTAGAGAGACGGACCAGCCGCCCTTAGTTCCGCAAAATGGGCCGGCCGCCCTCTTGGAAGAAAGATATACCGGCCGCCCAATTTCCCTTTATCAAAATTTATAACCCGAAGATGAGCCATCTTTCAAACTATAAAAGCGAGGCAAGCGAAGTAGTCCATAACAACCAAAGGAAAAAGCAGATGGATAATAAATCTCCATGAAAGGAGATATAAGAAACCAAGTTCATTGACAAAGCAAATACAATAAGGTCGAAAGACCCGAACATAACAGAAACCGTAAATACAAGGCCAAAGCCTAATCATACTCGACAAGAGGAGTAGGAGCTCCGTAGTCCAAAGCTTCTGCATCCGGGGACTGGCACGGAGAAACGGGAGAGCATACCAAGTAGCTGTCAAGAACGGCAGCAGCCCGATCGTAGGAGCCGGCCCAACCTCCTCCTTTGAGCCGCTCTAATGATGCCTCCAGCTCTCCTTCTTCCTCCTCGACCTTGGACTTCCCGGACTAATGTCCCGGACTAGATCAAGGTTCGAGCTGACCTCAGTCTAGGCATCTCGCCATATTTCGCCTGACACATCGGTGCGAGAGCAGCTTTAGCACCCTCATTCGGAGACGGTACTTCTCCACCAACTTCCAGCGGCTTTGCTTAAGCGCCAGATCCATCTTCCGCTCAGCCTCCGCGAGCGCCTTCTTGAGCTCCTTTTGCGATCTCTTCTCCGCATTCTGAAGCTTGACTTCCAGGGCCTTGATCTTTTTGTCCTTCTTTAGGGACTCTTTCTCTGAGGCTTCTAAGGAAATGTTTTTATTTATAATGCTTTTATATTTAAAATATTTTCATGTTAAATATGTTCTAATTTTATTTACAACTAAAACTGTATTTAAAATATGTTAACAAAAAAAATCACAATTAAAAAAAAATTTAGAACCCCATTGGAGGTTCTCCCATTGTAGGGTAAAAAAATAAAAATCTTTAGCTAAATCTCTGAACTAAAATTAATTAATTAAATAATGATCAGAACCTCTGATGAGACTCTCCCATTAATCATGCTCTTAGCCGTTAGTGTGAAGCACCACATTACAATTTTAAATTAAAAACAAAAAGACTAGAGAAAGGAAAAAAAGTAAGTACGTAGTAGTTAAAAGTTAAAAGTTAAAACAGCCTCTAGGACTTTGACTAATGAAATCTCAAAGCCTTCTAGATCCACATCATGAACCCAGAGCCAGTTATGAAATGTAGGAGTCTAGAAACAATTAATGTTTGAACGCCAAATGATCTATATCAACTATTCCAAATATGGTCATATTAACTATTCCAGCCTGTAGTATATTTTTTCTTTTTTGACGATTTGGAGTCATATGATGTATACATATTAACTATTCCAAATATGGGGTCAAGAAGAATGTTTCGTCCTGCTCGGCCCAGAGACATCCATGGATTCTTCATAATTGAAGCATACATCGGCCAATGTTCAACTAACAAACTCACAGCTTAATGGATTTGGAGTTTAACCAGTGTGGTGTGGGAGTAGCAGTCCGTATTTTTGTTCCCATGCTAAGAATGCAGAGATCAAAACAAATCTAGCCTAAATACAAAAAAGGTTTGGCTCTTTAGTACTGACATATTTGAAAACGAATTGTGCAACTATTTTAAGCGTTAGATTTTATCCTCATTGTCATATATTATTTTTGAATGAACATAAAATTCTATTTAATCAAATAACCTTTGTACATTAAATGCATATTTTTCAAAAAAGATAAAAGAATATTGATTAGATACTTATCACTTCGAATGGTAACGGCAGGTAAAGCGGTGCGGAACAACTGCGGTGCGGTTTTACAGTTATAAAAATATATAGATATATGTATATGTAGAGATTTTTGTTACTGTTGAGTGCGGTGCGGGTGCGGTCTTACCGTTACCATTCAAGGCCTGCATCGAAAATCGTGTCATTACAAGAAAATAAATTAGAATCGACGTCTAAATTTGTTAAAAATCTGTCAAAAATTATTTTTTTCAATAGATTTTCGACAAAAATAATATATTAAATTATAAAAAGAAAAAATCATCAAATTGTTGTGAGAAATTTCCGACACTTGTCGAACGGATTTTTCGATTTTCTTAGATTCCATAGGATATTGTTGTTGAAAAGAGTTATCAAAAGTTGTTGGAAATTAAACTCATCAATAAAATTCTGACAACTTTCTTATGATTATTTAAGACGGATTTCCGCAATCTTGAAATATGTGTTTTTCACTTGTTTACTAAGATGAGCATATTCTTCACTTGTTTACTAATGAGCTTGACCAGCCGCGTAGAGGGGAAGGAGCTTGATCCTGGCGTCGATCATATGTGGACAGGTCTTTGAGTGACATTAAAGCCAATCATTGAGTTGCTCAAGCTTATAATGGGTTTTTCCTTACTCGGTGCATTTTGGAGATAGCGTCCTTTGACTTCGATCCCTATATAATATCCCTATAATTTGCTTTATACTTGGGATAGTGCCAAGAAACCTTAGAGCATCATTATAGGAAGATACCATTAAAAATTCTTAATCATTATTTAACTGATTATTTTAGATTCAGAGAGAGAGAAAATCAATTTGAAGGAGAGAGAAAGGAAGAGAGGAGAGAGAAAGAGATAAGAAGAAGGTTCTTCTGAATCTAAAATAAGAATCACTTATTCTTTTTAACTTATTTTTTATTTAATTTTGATCACTTAATTGGCTAAGATACTTCATAAAAATTACCTATAATGATTGCCTTAGTAGGTGTAAAAGAGTTTCTTATTGATCTTAGTTTGAAGGCGTTGCCTTTTATATAATTATGTTCATGAGTTAACCTAATACAATTGAGTGATTACATATCGAGGCCCTATTAGAGCCAAATACACTCTCTAAAGGTGGAGTGTGGAGATTACACACACTCAACTTGGACAAGAAAATCTCAAACTCCTTGCGGCCCAGTGCTTTGGTGAAGATATCTGCAAGTTGAGTCTTCGTCGAGACATGCTTCGGAGCAATGACATTACAGAGGATTTCATCATGAATAAAGTGACAGTCTAAGCTGACATGTTTGGTCCGTTTATGGCCGACCGGGTTCTTCGAGAGGTTGATAGCCGAGAGACTATCAAAGAGTGTAGCACAATAGGATCAGTGCAAGCAATGTTGAGAGTAGGCAAAAATTCACGGAGCCACAAAAGTTCACTCACTGTTTCCGCCATTGCCCTGTATTCAGCTTCGACAGAGGAACGAGAAATGACATCCTGTTTCTGAGTTTTCCAGGAGATAGGAGAATTCCCAGCTTGATAAACCAAGCAGTAATAGATCGTCGGGTAGTAGGACACACGCCCCAATCAGAATCACACAAGGCAGAAAGTGTCAGGTCGGAAGTTGCACGAAGAAGAATTCCCTGACCGGGGCTATTCTTAAGAAACCGCACAACCCTTAGAGCCGCATCCCAGTGTTTGTCTTTCGGTGAGGTCATAAAATGAGAGAGAACGTGGATGGCGTAGCTAAGTTCAGGTCTGGTTGTGCCGAGGTAAATCTACTAAACAACGATAGCGAGAAGGATCTGTCATACAAACGCCATCATCCGACAACAAGTTATGGTTTTGCTGAAGTGGAAAACTGACCAGTTTGACGCCGAGTAACCCTGTTTCTGCGATAATATCCAGAGCGTACTTGCGTTGACAAAGATACATACCGGTAGGACTTCAAGCTACTTCGATCCCCATAAAGTATCTTAGAATGCCCAAATCTTTCATCTTGAAGCACATGCTTAAATAGTTCTTGAACTGATCAATCGCGGAGGTCAAGTTACCTGTAATAATAAGGTCATCAACGTATACAAGAACATGAATACGAACCCCAGAAATGTCATAGACGAACAAAGAGTAGTCTTTTTCATTTCGCTGAAATCCATACTCAACCAAGGCACTCTCAAGAGTGGCGAACCAGCAGCGAGGAGCCTGTTTCAAACCATAGAGTGACTTATGTAGGCGGCACACCTTGTTCTTGTCATTAGTACGAAAACCGGGTGGGAATTGTATGAACACCTCTTCATCTAAATCACCGTCAAAAAGGCATTGTGTACATCCATTTGAAACACTTCCCAATCCATAGACACAGCTTGTTGAAGAAACGACCGAACTGAGATCATCTTTGCCACAGGTGCAAAAGTTTCAGTGTAGTTGACAACTTTGGTTTAATTGTTGCCGAGCACCACGAGGCGAGCTTTGTGGCGTTCGAGAGTTCCGTCAGAGTTAAACTTTAATCGAAAAACCCATTTGTAACCCAGAGCTTTCTTCCCGGGAGGCAAGTCATCGACTGTCCAAGTGCCACGATCCTAAAGAGCCATGATTTCATCCTCAACAGCAAAACGCCAGTTTTCATCTTCAAAAGCCTCTTTATAATTTCGTGGTTCAGTGGCAGACGTAATGGCGAGAAGATACGTTTGATATGACTCTAAAAATTGGGAACTGGAGATAAATTGATCAATTGGATATGGAGTAGCCGAAAGATAAGGTTCGTGAAGCAAAGTCTGAACATAATCAGCCAGTTTCGTGGGAGCTCGTTTATGACGCAAACCAAGACCAAGAACTTCTGGTTCAGGTGACACAACAGCTGATGTATCGTCGTCAGAACTGTCTGAAGCCGGTGTCTCAGTCGAAGGAGTGGAAGATGATTCAGGTGCATTAGTTATCTCAGTCGTAGAAGCCACCGGAGTCTGAACAGAGGTAGCATCAGTATCAGAAGTCAGCCTGTCATGAGATGTAGATGACTCGGGAATATCAGCAACAATAACGGACTGAGGGAGATCATCGGAGAGATCGAGTGGTGTAAGATCAAAAACCGCATCAGAAAGAGATGTGTCCGTCGCGATCACAGATTCCGTAGCATGGGAGGAAAAAGGAAACTCTATTTCAAGGAAAATCACATCCCGAGAAACAGAAATAATTCCCAATTCAATATTATACACTCACCAGCCCTTTTTGCCGAAAGGATAACCGAGGAACACTGACTTGTTTGTACGACTTGCAAATTTGTCACCACCATGTCTCTGATTGTGAACATAACAAAGGAAACCGAACACCTTGATATGCTTTGTAGGAGGTGGTTTGCTATAAAGCAAATCGTATAGCGTTTTCCCAGAAAGAACAGTTGTAGGAGTAAGGTTAATGAGGTTTCCTGCAGCCAAAATACAGTAACTCCAGAACTCAATAGGAAGAGAGGACTAAAACCTTAGAGCTCGAGCGACGTTGAGAAGATGACGGTGTTTTCGTTCGACACGTCCGTTCTGCTGCGGAGTACCAACACAAGAGGTCTCATGGATGATGCTCTTCTGAGAAAATTAATCGCGGAGACAGATAAATTCAGAACCATTATCACTATGCACAGTCTTGATAGTAGTGGCCATTTGCCGTTCAATGAGAGCGACGGAATCTTTAAGATGTTTGGGAGCCGCTTGTTTGTCGGGTAAGAGATAAACCCATACAGCTCATGAGAAATCGTCAAGGATAGTAAGAAAGTACTTGGAGCCACAAATCGCAGTAGTTCGATACGGACCCCGTAAATGACAATGAATAAGCTTAAAAACCTTGTTTGTCTTATTATTACTCAGAAATGAATCTCGCGTTTGTTTCACTTGAATACAAATGGCACAAGTCTTAGAATCAAAAACACCACTACTTAAATGTAACAAATCCAAAGCCTTCGAAGAAGGATGTCCCATGCGATGATGCCAAAGCTCAGAAGAGTCAGAACTCTGAACAATAGATGCAGTTTCCATTCCTCGAAAAAAATAAAGCCCATTCAGCTGCTCACCTGCTCCAATCAGCATTCGTGTGATGCGATCCTGAACTAGACAGAGCCTATCAGAAATCTGAAATATACACTGAATGTCGCGAGTTAGATGAGAGACAGAGATCAGATGGCAATGTAATCCGTCAACAAAGAAAACATTGCGAAGAGTGAGAGAAGATCCCATAAACACTGTTCCTTGTTTATGCGAAGTAGTGAATCTACCATGGGGGGTTTGATCAACATAAGAGCCATATCGGTGACATCCGTTAGATAATAAAAACTTCCTGTCATATGGTGATTAGCCCCAATATCTATAATACAAGAGTCGAAGGGATACTTACCAGTGTGTCTCGCAGTTGAATAGGATGATCGATCATTAAGCATGCGAACGAGCGTCTGCCATTGTTGATCACTTAATCCTGTAAAGCCCACTCGATCCGCAGAGGTGATTGTCGAATTGAGAGAGGCATAAGGACCAACAACAGACGATGATCCTGCCATATGATTCACAGAAGCAGAGACCGTCGATTTCCCTTTTGAAGCAAAATGTCACGCCCCTTTTTTTGAGGGTCGTGACTGTCACGCTTTATCCGCTAGGACACCAAGACTGGAGGGTTGAGGCTCGGTTCGAAGGGGAGTGCAGGCCGAGAGTTGGAAAGACCCTTCGGAGTCAGGAAGACCGACCCGGTTGAGTTTGGGGTATCTTCCGCTGATCGTGGATCTGACGTTGAAGAAGGGACTAGGCCATCCCTGCACAAACTGGTCGGGAACTGGAGCCGTTCCCTGATGAGCCAAGGCAGGGCGAAACCAGTCGAAGTGTCCCGTAACGAGAAGGCTGACTCGGTGTCCAAGAGAGATATCGAGTGCCGCACGGTCTTCTGTAGAAAAGCCCGTGACAAGTGGTATCAGAGCAGGAACGTTGCGTGTTGTTTTCCCGAGTGCCCGAGATGGGTAGAGGAAACCTCTATCGGTGGCGATGGAAAAGTCGAGAGGGCAGAGGGGAGTGCTCAAGGGGAGCCAGGCTGCCGAAGACTGAGGCCAAGGGGGCCGAGTTATCGATTTAGAGTGGGGGTGGGAGTTGCCTCACAATGTCGCAACGTAACGATCGTTGGAACATCACCTGTGCACGAGGGCGTGCACGATATTGGGTGGTGGAGGATGTCACGCCCCTTTTTCTGAGGGTCGTGACTGTCACGCTTTATCCACTAGGACACCAAGACTGGAGGGTTTGAGGCTCGGTTCGAAGGGGAGTGCAGGCCGAGAGTTGGAAAGACCCTTCGGAGTCAGGAAGACCGACCCGGTTGAATTTGGGGTATCTTCCGCTGATCGTGGATCTGACGTTGAAGAAGGGACTAGGCCATCCCTGCACAAACTGGTCGGGAACTGGAGCCGTTTCCCTGATGAGCCCAAGGCAGGGCGAAACCAGTCGAAGTGTCCCGTTACGAGAAGGCTGACTCGGTGTCCAAGAGAGATATCGAGTGCCGCACGGTCTTCTGGAGAAAAGCCGTGACAAGTGGTATCAGAGCAGGAACGTTGCGTGTCGTTTTCCCGAGTGCCCGAGATGGGTAGAGGAAACCTCTATCGGTGGCGATGGAAAAGTCGAGAGGGCAGAGGGGAGTGCTCAAGGGGAGCCAGGCTGCCGAAGACTGAGGCCAAGGGGGCCGAGTTATCGATTTAGAGTGGGGGTGGGAGTTGCCTCACAATGTCGCAACGTAACGATCGTTGGGAACATCACTTGTGCACGAGGGCGTGCACGATATTGGGTTGTGGAGGATGTCACGCCCCTTTTTCTGAGGGTCGTGACTGTCACGCTTTATCCGCTAGGACACCAAGACTGGAGAGTTTGAGGCTCGGTTCGAAGGGGAGTGCAGGCCGAGAGTTGGAAAGACCCTTCGGAGTCAGGAAGACCGACCCGGTTGAGTTTGGGGTATCTTCCGCTGATCGTGGATCTGACGTTGAAGAAGGGACTAGGCCATCCCTGCACAAACTGGTCGGGAACTGGAGCCGTTCCCTGATGAGCCCAAGGCAGGGCGAAACCAGTCGAAGTGTCCCGTAACGAGAAGGCTGACTCGGTGTCCAAGAGAGATATCGAGTGCCGCACGGTCTTCTGGAGAAAAGCCCGTGACAAGTGGTATCAGAGCAGGAACGTTGCGTGTTGTTTTCCCGAGTGCCCGAGATGGGTAGAGGAAACCTCTATCGGTGGCGATGGAAAAGTCGAGAGGGCAGAGGGGAGTGCTCAAGGGGAGCCAGGCTGCCGAAGACTGAGGCCAAGGAGGCCGAGTTATCGATTTAGAGTGGGGGTGGGAGTTGCCTCACAATGTCGCAACGTAACGATCGTGGGAACATTACCTGTGCACGAGGGCGTGCACGATATTGGGTGGTGGAGGATGTCACGCCCCTTTTTCTGAGGGTCGTGACTGTCACGCTTTATCCGCTAGGACACCAAGACTGGAGGGTTTGAGGCTCGGTTCGAAGGGGAGTGCAGGCCGAGAGTTGGAAAGACCCTTCGGAGTCAGGAAGACCGACCCGGTTGAGTTTGGGGTATCTTCCGCTGATCGTGGATCTGACGTTGAAGAAGGGACTAGGCCATCCCTGCACAAACTGGTCGGGAACTGGAGCCGTTTCCCTGATGAGCCCAAGGCAGGGCGAAACCAGTCGAAGTGTCCCGTAACGAGAAGGCTGACTCGGTGTCCAAGAGAGATATCGAGTGCCGCACGGTCTTCTGTAGAAAAGCCCGTGACAAGTGGTATCAGAGCAGGAACGTTGCGTGTTGTTTTCCCGAGTGCCCGAGATGGGTAGAGGAAACCTCTATCGGTGGCGATGGAAAAGTCGAGAGGGCAGAGGGGAGTGCTCAAGGGGAGCCAGGCTGCCGAAGACTGAGGCCAAGGGGGCCGAGTTATCGATTTAGAGTGGGGGTGGGAGTTGCCTCACAATGTCGCAACGTAACGATCGTTGGGAACATCACCTGTGCACGAGGGCGTGCACGATATTGGGTGGTGGAGGATGTCACGCCCCTTTTTCTGAGGGTCGTGACTGTCACGCTTTATCCGCTAGGACACCAAGACTGGAGGGTTGAGGCTCGGTTCGAAGGGGAGTGCAGGCCGAGAGTTGGAAAGACCCTTCGGAGTCAGGAAGACCGACCCGGTTGAGTTTGGGGTATCTTCCGCTGATCGTGGATCTGACGTTGAAGAAGGGACTAGGCCATCCCTGCACAAACTGGTCGGGAACTGGAGCCGTTTCCTGATGAGCCCAAGGCAGGGCGAAACCAGTCGAAGTGTCCCGTAACGAGAAGGCTGACTCGGTGTCCAAGAGAGATATCGAGTGCCGCACGGTCTTCTGGAGAAAAGCCCGTGACAAGTGGTATCAGAGCAGGAACGTTGCGTGTTGTTTTCCCGAGTGCCCGAGATGGGTAGAGGAAACCTCTATCGGTGGCGATGGAAAAGTCGAGAGGGCAGAGGGGAGTGCTCAAGGGGAGCCAGGCTGCCGAAGACTGAGGCCAAGGGGGCCGAGTTATCGATTTAGAGTGGGGGTGGGAGTTGCCTCAAAATGTCGCAACGTAACGATCGTTGGGAACATCACCTGTGCACGAGGGCGTGCACGATATTGGGTGGTGGAGGATGTCACGCCCCTTTTTCTGAGGGTCGTGACTGTCACGCTTTATCCGCTAGGACACCAAGACTGGAGGGTTTGAGGCTCGGTTCGAAGGGGAGTGCAGGCCGAGAGTTGGAAAGACCTTCGGAGTCAGGAAGACCGACCCGGTTGAGTTTGGGGTATCTTCCGCTGATCGTGGATCTGACGTTGAAGAAGGGACTAGGCCATCCCTGCACAAACTGGTCGGGAACTGGAGCCGTTTCCCTGGTGAGCCCAAGGCAGGGCGAAACCAGTCGAAGTGTCCCGTAACGAGAAGGCTGACTCGGTGTCCAAGAGAGATATCGAGTGCCGCACGGTCTTCTGGAGAAAAGCCCGTGACAAAAAGGTGCAGAAGAGACCAAGGAAGATGAAGATGCAGACGGGTTTGGTTTGGAGCGAGTTCGCTCACCCCACCAAAGAGGATACCCGATGTTTTTGAAACAATTTTCTGCAATATGGCCATTCTTCCCACAGAGAGTACATTTAAGCGAACTCTTGTCAAGCACCGGAGAAGGACGAGGTTGAGTCTGAACCGCAAAACTAACACCACTGACCTGTTCATCATGATAACGAGCTAAGGATTTAGATTCCTCGTCTTGTGTAAGAATGTTGTATGCCTCATCCAAAGAAGGAAGCAGAGTTCGCGATAAGATGGACGATTTGACTGGTCCATAAGAGGCTTCATCGAGACTCATAAGGAACTAATGAAGTTTGTCTTCCTCACACTCCTTTTCGATTTCTTCAAGGTTTTAGCCTGTTTATAATCAGCTAAGCTCGTCCAGAGTTTCGTGAGCTTACCATAGTATGTCTCGATTGGTGTTCCTTGTTGGCGACAATTGTCGAGCTCTGTTTTGAGACGCTGAACTCGTTGACCGTTTTTCATAGCAAATCGATGTTGTAGTTGAATCCAAAGGCGTGATGCATCTTCACTAAACGAAAGAGAGGAGCACAAGGTTTCATCAATCGTGACTTTGATCCAAGAAGCCACTAAAGCATTGTTTGCACACCAATCTTCGTAATCCTCTGAATCTTCGGATGGCTTAGCAATATATCCATCCGCAAAGCCGAATTTCTTCCGCGCTTTGAGAGCTAAACGAATGTTAGCAGACCATTTATCATAGTTTGGGCCACCTAACGCAGGGCGAGTAATAGTGTCACCCGGGTTATCATTGGCTGTTAGATCATACGAAGATATGGTTCTCTGAGTAACCTCGACTTTAGTCACCGATTTTTGTGAACTCGTAGATTCATCGTCAGTCGTCATTTAGAAAGAACCTTCGTTAAAGTAATCAGCCGGCTTAGGTCAAAGAAAGTAGAGAAAATAAATTTTCAGAGTTGGATCGATAACAGAAAACCTATTTTTAAGAGTTATGTTTAATGCTCTGATACCATGTCAAGAATCCTTAGTAGGTGTAAAAGAGTTTCTTATTGATCTTAGTTTGAAAACGTTGCCTTTTATACAATTAGGTTCATGAGTTAACCTAATACAATTGAGTGATTACATATTGAGGCCCTATTAGGGCCCAATAGATAGTTTAAGTCATGCTTATGGTTTTATAAATATGAAAATGTGAAACACGTATAATGTATAAATCAACCCATATATCATCATTGCCTTGAGGGTCCTCCAAAGTCGACTAGACAGCTTTATTTTTTCTACGTTTAGTTGTCACTTGCAGCTATGTTCTTAGGCCATCTCCAATGGGGAGTTTTAACATAAATTTATGGGATCTAAACCTCAAAAATAATTCAAAAAGAAATAAAACTGTTGGAACCGGTTCTCTGCAAAGTATTTTTAGAGTTGATTAGAACCCTTACGTGACCACTTTGTATTTGTCATTTCTGAGAACAAAAACACAAAAAAGTTTATCTTCCTGGCTTTCTCTCTCTTTCTGAACTTCTTCTTCGTGAGTCTGTGTAACCTTTAGTTTTTTTCTAACCGTGTAAGCTTCCGTTCGACATCTGTTGGTTCTGTCTCTTTGTAATCCATAGAGAACGGAATCGAAATCGAAATCTGTGGCGAAATCGAAATCGAGCTTTGAAGCTTCCGCTCTTCACAGCCGGTTCCCTCTCTGTCTCTTTGTCTTCTTTCTGTTTTCGGATTCAACCTACGGAAACCTACGGAAACCCTTACACCCATTTTTTTGTTTTTCTGTTTTCGGATTCAAATAATTGGTATTAATTATCTTAGTTAATTTTGAAACAATTTGTATGTGGCTTGTTAACAGGGGCGGACACAGTAAGGAAACATGGGTTCACATGACATCCCGATTTTATAAACCTTTATATAAGTATAGAAAACAACAAAAAACAACAGCATTTTTGGTTAAACCTATCTAGTGAACCCATGAAAATTGGGTTAGATCCCTCTTATAACCTATTCAACAATTATATTTTTGGTTAATTAATAGTTGACCCAGTAAAAATGTTGTGAAGGAATAATTCTCTTGTTGTATTATTGATGAGACCAAAGGTCTTTATATATAGGTTACATAAGGACCAATAAGGAAATATCCCATAAACATATTCCTTGTCTAACAAGGAATGGTTAAGACTAATCTAGAATAAACTTAAGGATCGATTATGATATAACCTATAATGGGCCGGTTTAGTGAGTCCATACCAAACGGTTTTTAACACTCCCCTTGGACGAAACAACCGAGCCCGATGCTATCAAGGATCTTTGTAATACGCTCGGGGATGCTGCCTCATTAAAACTTTTCTAAGGAAAACCCAATTGGGACAAAACCTTAGCGAGGAAAAAGAGTCAACACGTATTACTCTCCTTGTTTTAGACATCACTAAAGTCCCTTAGTCGGCGCATGCCGATCTGATACATCAACTTCTTGAGCGTGGAGGTTAGAAGCGACTTCGTGAACAAGTCAGCTGAGTTGTCACTTGAATGGACTTGAAGTACTTGGATTTCTCCAGCCTTCTGGAGATCGTGAGTGAAAAAGAATTTGGGCAGAATGTGCTTCGTCCGGTCTCCCTTGATGTATCCATCCTTCAGTTGAGCTATGCATGCAGCATTGTCCTCGTTGAGTATGGTTGGTTCTTCCTTCCCATCAGCCATCCCACAATCTCGCCTTATGTGCTGAGTCATCGATCTCAACCAAACACATTCACGGCTATCTTCATGAATCGCCAAAATCTCTGCGTGATTGGATGATGTGGCCGTGAGCGTCTGCTTCATGGATCTCCATGAAATTGTTGTTCCTCCGTGAGTGAACACATATCCTGTCCGATAGATAAACTGCATCAGCTAAACCAACTAAACCTTTATCGTTAAGGTTAGTATAAAACAAACCCATGTACTTCGTTCCTTGTAGGTAACGAAGTATGTGTTTAATCCCGTTCCAGTGCTTTTGGGTCGAACAAGAACTAAATCTTGATAGGAGGTTCAAGGCAAAACATATGTCCGGTCTAGTGTGACTAGCCAAGTACAATAATGCTCCTACGTCACTGAGATAGACACTTCGGGACCAAGGACTTCTTCATCCTTTTTCTTTGGACCGAATGGATCACTGTCGAATCCAACGCTTCTCACCACCATTGGGCTTCTTAGTGGGTGAGCCTTGTCCATGTTAAATCTCTTGAGTACATTTTCTGTATATGCCATTTTATGCACAAGGATACCATCATTGATGTACTCAAGTTGTATTCCCAAACAGAACTTAGTCTTGCCTAAGTCTTTCATCTCAAATTCGGCCTTCAAGTATTCTACTGTTTGGGAGATTTCACAAGGGGTTCCGAGGATGTTCAAATCATCCACTTATACTGCTATGATCATAAATCCTTTGTTTGCAAACTTCTTTATAAAAATACACAGACTGATGGGATCATTTTTGTATCCGGACTTTACTAAGTATTAACTTAACCGGTTGTACCACATACGCCCACTTTGCTTCAGTCCGTACAAGGATTTGTTCAGCCTAATGCAGTATTCTTCTCGAGAACTTTTCTTATCTTTGAGGTCAATACCCTCTGGTAATCTCATATAGATTTCATTATCCAGTGGACTATATAAATATGCGGTTACAACATCCATTAACTGTAAATCCAATTTTTCTCTTATGGCCAGACTTATCTGGAATCAGAAAGTCGTTGTATCCACCACAGGGGAGTATGTCTCCTCATAATCGATTCCTGGCCTTTGTGAGAATCCTTGTGCAACAAGCCGTGCTTTGTGCCTAACGATTTCTCCTCGTTCATTTCTCTTCCTCACAAAGACCCATTTATGTCCAACTGGGATTATATCATGAGGTGTCCGAATTATAGGACCAAAAACCTGTATCTTCTTTAAAGAGTTTAACTCCACGTTTATGGCTTCTTTCCATTTAATCCAATCAGATCGTTGAGTGCACTCAGAGATTGACGTGGGTTCTAGATCCTCGTTCATTACATCAAGTGCTAATATTGCATGCAAATATATCATCAATGTCAACATCTTTTCTGTTCCATTGGATTCCAGACATAACAAAATTAATTGAGATCTCATTGTTATCGGGAACTTCAGGACCATGAGGCTCGGAGTCCCGAGCTTCATTTTCCGGTGCCTTAGGTTCATTTGTGTCCGGACCATCCACTATCTCATCGGTCTGAATTTCAGCACCTTTCTTAATTTACGAGGAGCCTTATTTTTGGAACCAATAGGTCTTCCACGTTTCACTCGTGGTTTAGACTCTGTAGCCACTTGCGGTCCATCTTGGACATCAATTCGTATTGGTGCATTCACAGCTGGTATATATGATTTAGTTACTCTTTGCGGGTCAGCAAAGGAATCTGGCTATTGAATAGCTAGCTTTTGCATATGAATTATCTTTTGGACTTCTAAATCACTTTCTTGAGTCCAAGGATCTTGTCAATTTAAGGATGTTTGATTCCATGCAATTTCTTTTACCAGCCGGTTTACTTCTCCTAGTGCTGGAAAAACGGATTCGTCAAAATGACAATCCGCGAATCTCGCCTTGAATAAATCACTGGTGGTTGGCTCAAGATACTTTATGATTGTGGTGAATCATATCCAATATATATTCCCATCGTCCTTTGAGGTCCCATCTTAGATCTATGTGGTAGTGCAATAGGCACATAAACTGAGCATCCAAATGTCTTAAGATGGGTAATGTCTGGCTCTTGACCCGTAATTAATTGGGAGGGCGAATATTTGTGTTCACTAGATGGCCTGATACGGATTAGTTCAGCAGCGTGTAAGACCGCATTTCCCCAGGCTGAAACCGGAAGCTTTGACCTCATGAGTAATGGTCTAGCAATTAGCTGTATGCGTTTGATGAGAGATTTGGCCAAGACGTTTTGTGTATGTACATGTGCCACGGAGTGTTCAACACTTACCCCCATGGACATACAGTAATCATCAAATGCACGGGACTTAAACTCACCAGCATTGTCCATGCGTATGGTCTTTAAAGGAAAATCCGGAAAGTGTGCCCTTAGGCGTATCACCTGAGCAAGGAGTCTTGCAAATGCCAAGTTCCGTGTTGGCAATAAGCATACATGTGACCATCTTGTAGATGCATTAATGAGGACCATAAAATATCGGAACGTCCCACAAGGTGGGTGAATTGGTCCGCATATGTCTCCTTGAATTCTTTCAAGGAAATTTATCGTTTCCTTAGTCATTTTCACTGGTGATGGCCTTACAATCAATTTTCCTTATGAACATGAGGCACAAGTTTGAATCTTAGGGATTACTCTCCTTTTTTTAAGGTGTGTCCACTAGTATTTGATTTTAATTTTTGTATCATTCCTGATCCAGGATGTCCCAGCCGGTCATGCCTTAAAGTGAACATATCCGTAAAGGCTATGTTTACGGTGGCATTGACTTCTATCAGCAGCACAGTATATGCCGGTAGCTATAGCAGGTATAATCTCAAGGACTTTCTTTTGGCTTTGGACGATTTTAACTATCTGAAGAAATTCTCTGTTTCCTCCGCCCATTGTTTCCACATGAAGACCATTCAGACGAATGTCTTTAAAACTCAGTAAGTTTCGATTTGAGCTAGGTGAAAATAATGCATCTGAGATTTCTAGATGCGTGCCTTTAGGCATTAAAATATTGGCCTGGCCGTAGCCTTCTATCAGGCCGGCCAGTCCTGCTATAGTACTTATGTTTGCCTTTTTGAGTGTAAGGTCTATGACGTACCTCTTATCTTTTAAAATCGTGTGGCTTGACCCACTATTCACCATAAACTCATCCATACTTCATAAAACAAGAATTTATGTCTTAAAAGCCTTCAATTATTCGTTAAAAACAAAAGGAATGAATCCAAAGACATAAAATCAAAGCAAACATAAAAGCAACATGAAATTTAAAATTTCAGAATCTCATTTCTTAGTCAACTTTTGAACTGCCCTTACAGTCCGAGGCTTCCTCCTCGTCATTTGTTCCGGGAGTTTCCATCTCACTGCATCTTTTCATCAGTTCATCAATTCTGCGTATAGTTTCTTTGATCCTCTGCCCTCTTGTAAGGTAATGCAATAGATCATTATAGTTGGTGAAACTTTTGGCCATACGTGATAACAGCACTTCCCTTGGATGGAATGTAGAGATGGTCTTTTGTAAAAGATCCTCATGTGTTATCACTTCGCCACATAGCTTGAGGCCATGAACGATTTTCATTAGGGCAGAGTTGTATTCATCCATGGATTCAAAATCCTTCCATGGAGTTTTTCCAAAGTACTATTGAATACCTTTCACCCAACTTTGTCCAAAGATCAAAAGGGTCCTTAACATTTTGGTACTGGTCTTTCAGTTCTTCAGTGAGATGGAAGCGCATAATTGTTATGACTCTTTCCCTTTGGCTTTCTATTTCATGATTGCCATTTGTGATGCATCTTCCGAGTCCCCTAGTTTGCAGAGCATTTCTAGTGCTCATTACCCATTCTAGGATATTATCTCTGGATAGACTCAAGACCAGGTAATCTGAGTTGTTGACTTCAGACATCTGAAAATATTCATCAACTTTCTCTTATGACTTTTAATAAAATCATGGCCTTAGAATTATGGCCGATTTTCATGATCCGATTTTAAACTTCATGTGATCAAACAATTTATGTAATCCAAACAATTATCTATATGTGGCCGGTTTTAATTAGGTGTTTATGCAATTATATTTTCGATTTTTAACATTTTCATTTATGCAAGATTAATTCTAAACAATTAATTAAAGAAAAACAACAAAAAGATAATCATGCAAAAGGAAAAGGATATTCTCAAACTTTCCTTTTCTATAAAAGGAAGGAATTAGAATTTTCTATTTGGATTAGGATTAGGGTTTAGCAATTCACGATTTCATCTTCCCTTTTTCTCTATGATGTACGACTTCAAGCTATGGCCAAGCAAGCAAGATCATTCAATCTAGCAACCTAAGACACAAGGTCCATGTACGATTTTCATGATTAAACAACTTAGCATGCGATTTCTATATGATATCAATTCGGTTTTAACAACATGTTTATGCAATCCGATTTTAACTCAAACAATCAACAAGCTTTGGCTTTAGGTTTTAACATGCAATCAATCAATCCATGAAAACACAGCAAACGATTTCAGCTTATCAATCAAACAAGCATAGAATTTGATTTTTAGGGTTTAATATATCTCATGTCCAATTCGATTTGGTTTGAGCAAGGATAAAACAAGGTTAAACAAACAAATTGTTTTTAGGTCTTGTCTTTAGCATAGATCCAAGTTCAAGTATTGGTTTTAACAAGATCAAAGAAGTTTGAGAGAATCGATTTTAAGGCCTAGGGTTTTCTTAGTTTAAATTCAATTTTTCTTTGTTCTTAGTTTAGGGATTTACCTTGATCACCTTTTGAGATTGAACTGGTATGAACCGGGAGCTAAAGACCTCAGAAACAGCTACAGAACCTCAAGCTTGATCGGAAAACACCTTTGAAGAAGAACGGCGGCGGTGGCTATTTAGGTTTCGTCGGCGGCTAGGGTTTTTCCAGAGAAAGTTTCGTGCGAATATCGTGCTGATAACGTGTTGTGAAATAAAACAAGGAATGGTTAAAACTAATCTAGAATAAACTTAAGGACCGGTTATACTATAAACTCTAATGAGCCGGTTTAGTGAGTCCATACCAAACGGTTTTTAACAAAAAAGTATTTTCTGGGTCCGCCTCTGCCTGTTAACTCCTCAACGAATGACTTTATTAGGACTTCGAGATAACTAAAGCACGAACTTCATTAAAGACAGTACGTTTTACATTAAAAAAAGACCAGGGAGAGGAAAAAACTTAAAACTACACATGCACGTCAATAAAAAGTATTATTATATGCATGTTTTGTCATTATTGTTAAGGTAAGTAATAGTTAAAAAGACTGTATGACTAATTAATGAAATCTCAAATCGTCTAGACTAACATCATATACATCCATGGGTTCTTCATAAATAAAGCTTTCACATTGGACTAGACAAACCAAATCGGAAAACAAACACAGAGCTGAATGGATATGGAGTTAGGATCCAATGTTGGTATTGACGTAGCAATTCTTGCTCTTGTTCCAATATATGGGTGAAAATGCAGAGATGGAACCAGATCCAGTCTAAATACAAAAAAGGTATGTTCTTTTGTACTGATAAATTCAAATACACATACAAACAAATAAACAATATACGATCAGAATATCTCTGTTTTGTTATTGTTGCTAGGAGTCACGATGATGGGAGCAATCCTTCTACTGGTTCATGTGTTACTATGCATACGAGAATATATGATAAGCGAGTACAACAAGAAAATCATCAACTAGGTACCTTTTTTTGTATAATCATTTAAAACTTATGAAGTTATGTAGACTTATAGGTTTATCTTAAAAGAAAATTTATAGTAAAACCTATCGCTTTTTTTATATATATGTTAGGACTCAAGATGATGGAAAGAGGTGCACTTCTCGCTTTTGCTGTTCTCTTTATAGTTGTAGCGAGAGTGTGTTGGAGAAGACGAAAGCATAAATCAGGTATACCATACTTTTATGTATGCGCGCATGTTTTGAGTTATACCCATAATGTTTTAATTATATACATGGGCTTGAACGTTTTTGTACATATCCCTATATATTATTTGAGAATCTAATTTTGAAGAATAACATTGTCTTCATGTGTTATTTACAAGGATGACATGCTGAGGTGTCAACACCATAATCAATTTCAAGCCAAATTTAAAAAAAGACATCACTTACTAGATTAATAACAGAAAATGTCATTAGTATTAATTTGATTAAAGCATAGTTTATATGAATCATTATCATTCTTTCCATTTCTACCGAATAGATCAAATTAATTGTTTTCTTAATTCTTAATTTTTCTCTCATTTTCTGATTGAACAAAAATTTATATAAATAAATAAATAAATTACCACATCACACATAGATTAAAAAAATATACATTTTTTTAGCACAGCTCATAATTTGAATTTTTTAAAACTAATATCAATTACTAAAATGATAAAAAATACGAATGTGTTTTCAAAGTCCCACATTGGAAATGAAGATGTGTGATTGTTCAGAATACTATTATAAAAAGAATCAAAATGATAAGAAACTTTAAGAGTAGGAAATTTGATTTATTTTTTCTAATGAAACATATAACTAAAACAAATTAATTTTATATTATAATAAAAATATTTCAACTTGAAAAAGTTGAAAATATTTATACCAAGATATTATTTTTTTTGAAATAGTTTAACTTGGTTAAAAAGCTAAATTATTATATATTGATATAATAACGAAATATATATATATATATATACATATATATATTGTGAATTTTAGAAAATAAAAATAAAAATTTAATGAAATTATATTAAACCTTTGTCATTAGAAAATTTAAGGAAATTATATCATCACATTCCGTTTCTATAAATTCGGTGTCAAAATTTATTTCATTAAGGGGATTATTGTTTAATTTTATGAGCAAACATTATTTAATAAACCTATGTCATTAGCAAATTTAAGGAAAATATACTATCACATTCCATTTCTATAAAAATCAGCTATCAAAATGATTTAATTAAGAGGCTAATTCTTCTTTCTATTTTACTGATTGAACATTAATTGAAAAGTTAATTCTGAATTGATTTAAGAAAATATATATAAACATGATATCGTAATTTTTTTAAAAAAATCCATGCAATCAAATTTTTTATTGAATTATGATGGTTATCATAAAGTTATCATAAATATACAAATAATCAACTACAAAAATAATAAACTATTTGTTATATTTTTAGATATGGTATTACATGCATAATTTTTGTTTTTG
This sequence comes from Isatis tinctoria, assembly GCA_010577795.1. NCBI lineage: Eukaryota > Viridiplantae > Streptophyta > Magnoliopsida > Brassicales > Brassicaceae > Isatis > Isatis tinctoria. Next base: position 116,253 of record VHIU01000578.1, read on the forward strand.
CAAGCATAAAAAATCTTTTAAATTCATTTATTTTTATATTATATTTTCAGAATCATAATAATAAATTTTCTTTTATATATTTCACTCCGCGCAGGGTGAGGGTTATTACCTAGTATACTATATATGACAACTACTAATAACATGTGTTTGTTGTTTAAAAACATTATTCGCAGCAATAATGATAGTGGGAGCGATTATTATGCTTGTGTTTGTGGTAATTTTTATGAGGAATTCAACTATGTACGAGCCGCACTTCGTCCCCCTCTCCTTCGAGCCCTCTCCATTTGTAAGCAGCCTCATTCGCACAAAAACATTTGACATTCGAAAGATAACAACAAAAGTGTTTTTCTTTTTGTTCGTTTCTATATGTGTTTCCATTGGAATTTAGAAAAAATAAAATCAACCTATGTATGAATGGGATGTTGTTGTAGTTTAATAAACGACATTGATTTTGTTGTCCTGATTGAGAGTCCTGATTACTTATACCCGGTTATGAAATGTGCGAGTCTAGAAACAATTATGATTTGAAAGACAAATAATCGATACATATATATTCTTTTTTCTTTTTTTTTTTTTGACGATTTGGAGCCATATCATTCGTACACATAAACTACTCCAGACATGTGGGGTCAAAGAAGAATGTATCGCCCTGCTCTGCTCAGAGCAAGTCCAGCATGCATCCATGGATTATTCATAACTGAAGCTTTACAATGGCCAAGACAAACCAATTCAGCTAACAAATTCACAGTTTAATGGATTTGGAGTAAATTGGTGTGGGAGTAGCAGTCCTTATTTTTGTTCCCATACTAATGCGATGGCTAAGAATGCATAGATTAACACAAATCTAGCCTAATGGTTTGGCTCTTTAGTACTGACATATATAAAAACACAAATAGGTATAGGAATCATGATGATTGGAGTAATTCTCATACTCATTTATGCATACGAGAATTCAGGATTATATATGGGAGTATTACCAAGAAGGATTGTTACGTAGGTACGATTACACCTGACATGGGTTGTTATCTCTAACACGCTCTAGCCACAAATATAAAGAGCACATTGAAAGCCTGCAACTATCTTAAGCGCTAGATTTCATCCTCAATGTAACTTTTCTTTTTTTGAAAGAATATAATGTTGGAACTCGTTTTTGACAAAGTGGTGTGGACCAATTTTCCGGTGGATTTTCCGGAGACGTCTATCGAAATAACCGAAACTTGGGTACGATGTAATCGTCACCGTGAGCACTATGTAGTAGTGTACACATGTCAAAATCGAAGTTGTTTTGAATGAGAAATGAATGTTTAAAGGGGAAAGATAGATATCCGACCGGATTTGAGTCCCAAGTCCTGGGATTTGACAAATAGGCTTGCGGTCTAAAAGACTGATCATCGTTTTGCCAAAGTCATTTGTAATTCTATTATTGAATAAGTCAACATAAATATCTCTTTGAATTGCTTTTGTAACTCCAAATTCAATTGTGACTTTAAGTGGAGAATCAATTCTCCTTGTGGTCAATTCTTCTCTTTATGGCATAAGTTATAGACTTGGTTTTTAGTTTAAATACTAAGCCATCAACTCATTTTTCTAATATTCTAGAGACAACAATTCCTTGCAATTATTTTTCTATCTTTCTTTCCTCATTTTTCTTGTGTTTTTCCTGAGAGTACAACACATAAACGGGTTCGATAGGTTCTGTTCTTCAGTGATGGAAGACAGAAAAATATGCAGTTATATCCTGGGATTTTGGAACGCCATGCAAGCCGTCACACTACGGGTCGTTTACAGAATTAAGGAAAGAGTGTCTCGCCTCTGCAAATCCGTTTTTTCTCTTTCCAAATTCCTGTGTCGGTATTTTTTTATGTATTTTTATCGATTTATATTATGCAAATACTTTACAATTATTCAGTTTTCCCTATTGTTGAATTTTTGTTCCTACAATCTTAGTTCTGTAAATTTTCGTTTATTTTTTTACACTAACGAAAACTGATAATTTGTGAGGTGTTTTTGTATAAGAACAGGAATCAGAGAAATTATGGTGTTGGAAAATCAGTCTTTTCTATCAGATTTTTTTTCTATAGCATGGTTTAATAATTCTGCATTTTTAATTAAACTTAAATTATTTAGACTAATTCTTCTGAATTTTTTGCAGTTTATTTTAATTATTCTACAGGTTTTTGTAGAATTTTTTGTGATATCAGAATTTTAAATATGTTTTTTGGACTTAATCTGATCAAATTCTAATTTTTTTCAGATTCCCTTGTTTTTGATGAAAACAGGTGTTCATGGATAATTATGTTCATCATTTGAACATAATATGGAAACTCTTGTCCGATCCATATTGGTTATGCTAATGTGTTCTAGAGCTGTATAATAATTTCAGATTTTTTGCCAAAATTATAGGTTTAATTTTGGTCGTTCATCTGTTCTAGTTTGCTAGTTATTTGAGTTAACTTTTTTTTTTGTCATCGAAAGACAAACTAACAATTCTAGACTGGCGCAAATAGACACTGACTATGTCGGAGCCACTGCGGGACCAGCATCTCGGAGAATTCAAAAGCAAGCCCTCTGCGTCTTGATTCCTTTGCCAAAAAATCAGCCCGAACGTTTTCCAGGCGAGGAATGTGAGAGATCGAGAAGTCTTGGAAAGCATCTCGAACATTGTTGAACTCTTCTAGCTCCGTTTCTAACGAGGGCCATTCCTCCTCACCACTTATGATATGTAGAACATTTAAACAGTCAGTTTCGAATTGCATCGATAGGATACCTTTTTGAATAATCGTTTTCATAGCCCAAATCAAGCCTTCCATCTCAGCATGCAATGGCGATTTACAATTAAATTTGGCGCAGAGTCCTACTTGAGAGATAGAGCTCCCTTGTGAGACAATGAAACCAAAACCAACCATTGTTGCTTTGTGACACCACGAAGCGTCGACCTGACATCGCTGTCTGCTGCTCATGTCTATGTCAGGCTGGTTCGCTTCTTCACTAGGATGCACTTCTTCTGGGGCTCCATGAGATTCTTCACTTATTTGTGCAAGCCTCCAGCTCTCGCTTCGTTTGTTGCAAGGTTCAGGGTCTCAACAGGAGAGATTTCCTTGCCGTTAAACACCTTCTCATTCCGAGCCTTCCAAATGTACCATATTATCCTTGGAAAGCTTGCCAGAGCATTTGGTGGTGTCCCATTCTCGATCGCTCGCCAAAAGAGATAGTCGAAGTTATTAAATAAAGACAAGGTCGGGAATAAGTCCGGAATCGACGGAATGGAAGACAAGGCCCAGCATTGAAGAGCAGGGGGGCATTCAAACAAAAGGTGATTGATTGACTCTTCTGCCACCCCGCATCTCGGACATGCTCGATCCATACCACAATGGCGATCATTTAGTCTTGCTGTTGTTGCTACGCAACCCGACAGCGCCTGCCATAGAAAGTGCTTGATCTTCCTTGTGGTTTTCAGTTTCCAAACTTGATTTTTGAGTACATTTACACTTGGTTCAGTAATCTCCAAATCTTCTTGACTACATCGGCTTTTTCCGAGAACTTCGTAGCCGGATCGTACCGTATATTGTCCTGAGTTTGTAAAGTTCCAACAAACACTATCTTTGCGGTTTCTTTTACTTGGACGGATGCTCATAATCCGAGGAATATCTTCTGTCGCAATGAAAGCCTGTAGGAGTTCAACATCCCATTCTTTTGTCTAAGGTTTTTTGAGATGATATACTTTAAGATCTGGGTCTCTGAAACACCCATTATCCTTCGCCGGCCTTGCCGGGATTACAGGGATCCAATTATCCCTCCAAACGCTTGTACCCACCCTTGTACCGATGTTACAACACAGACCTTTTCCCAACAAATCTCTGGCTTCCATGATACTTTTCCACCCGTAAGATGGGAGAGACGCCGACGCTGTTTCCATAGGATTAGATTTCCTATAGTATCTACCTTTCAATACCCGAGCTAGGAAGGATTCTGGATATTTCATAAGTCGCCACAGCTGTTTTCCGAGCAGGGCAATATTAACTTCCCAAAGGTCTCGAAAGCCAAGTCCACCTTCTTCATATGGTTGACATAATTGTTTCCAGGCGATCCAGTGTAATCCGCGACTATTCTCTCTTGAGTTCCACTAGAAACGTCCGATTGCACTAGTTAGCTTATTAATAACCTATCTGGTAAGAAGGAAGCACGACATTACGTATGTCGGGAGGGCTTGCGCAACTGACTTTATTAACACTTCTTTACCCCTTTTTGATAGCAGTTTTGCCGCCCAGAGGTTTGATTTGCTATTTAGAATTTTTGTGCTGTAAATTATGTGAATTGGTTATATTTAGTTGATTTCAACGTGTTTTAAGCTTTTTTGGAGAAAAAAAAAATCTTTATTGCAAGCGTTGTTTAAGGAGATTCTGTTTTGTAAAATCCATAAAAGTGGTTTTTAATTTGCTCTGAGAATAGTCAAAGCTATTAAGGAAATTAAAAAGAAAGGACGCTTTTTGTGAAAGACTTGACTTTGCTTGTTTAATAATGGTCTTACCAGTTTCACGATTCTGGTTTGATTTAATTTGCTACTTTATTTATTAGCATTTGATATTTGTTCTGCCTGCGCGCAATTATTAAGCAAAGTCACGAGCATTTGTTGATATATACTTTGATTTTCTGGATTCATTTTGTTATAGAAAATTAAGTTAGAGATATGCAATTAATTGTATATTTTGAACCGCTCATTTGACTGGTTTAAATTGCCATGTTATTGTCTTTAAATTTAATTAAATAAGTAATTTTGAAATTTTCTTAATTATATGTTACAATTTATTCATATTGTTTAAATTGTTGAATAGATGAGATTGAACTTCTCAATTTTTATGTTTGTATATACTAATTTGAATTTTGGTTTTTTTTTTGGAACAAATTTCAATTTTAAGTATGACTATTATTGAGATAGCAATCTAAATCGATAAATGCATATGCATATATGTTCGATTTCTATATTTTGTCTAACAAACATGAATGTTTGAGATAACACTGATATAGTGAGTTGTCAATCGCTAATTGAGAATGGTCTATCATATATGACATCATAAAACAATGGATTGGAATTTAGATGTTTATCTGAATGTCTGTATTCAATTTACATTGATTGTGGTGTGTTATTGGTTACAAATCTAGTGAGTCGATACACCAAATTCAGTTTGGTAGTAGTCTGCCACATATGATTGTGCCAAATTCTGATGTTTATCAGAATGTCATATTAATGCTAACATCAGAATGTCATATTAATGCCTAGTGCAAAAAGCATACGACTAAAGAAAAAAAAAAAGAAAATTGGAGAAAAAAAAATACTTTTTCTACATCTTTGTCCATCTATACCTTTTCTACGTAGTCATTGTTAGATTATGATATATAATAACGTAAACTCTTTTCTACCCTTATCCCCATAATTCTTATGCCTATATTTTTTTCTTTTTTTATATCTATAATATTTGTTTGGATTTTAATAATCAAATCCCTTACCACAAAATATACAAACCCATCAACAAGAAAAAAAAAAAAAAAAAACTTCCATCGGCCATCCACAACCCATCTCGCCGTCGACACCACCACCACCTCGCCTTTACGTCACCACCGCAAGCTAGCCACGCGGGAAAAAACAATGTGAACCCTCTCTCTCCTTTTGTCTATGTGATTCTATTTCTCCCTAATTGCTCGATTCTTCTACTCATATTTTGGGTTTAAGGATTTCTAATTTGATACGGCTAATTGCTTGATTCTTTTACTTCTCATTCTTCTTGTGATGCATCTGATTGCTTCTTATTGATTGATTAGTTGTTTGTTTCAGCAATTTTTGCTTGGACTAGATTTTGGTTTTGCACGCCCGCTAGATGTTCGACGAATTGCCTCATTGTTGGTTTGGCTTTTTTTCTTAAAGTTTTTATTTTATGTGTGTTAAACATGATTTTGAGGCATGTGATTATTTTGAACAATCAATATATGTATTATTGCACCATATGTTCTTTTGATTAATGCATTGTGTATGTTACATGATTATAACATTTTTTTGTTGTTGTAAACTGAATTTTCTGTTAACGTTCTACATATGCTAAGCATCCTATAATTTTCTGACTTCTTTTTTCTCTTGTTTTCAAGTTTTAAGTTTTGTAGGCAAGGAAGATGAGTTTCCAAGACGTTTGTTTCAAGCGGGATATGAGCCACAAGTGGACAAGATTAACAACAATTGCAAAATTTCTGTTCTGAAGAAATTAAAAGCCACTCTCCCAGCAGAGTACAACACAGTGAAGAGCAATTTAGTCTTCTCACAAGTTCTAACATTGTTTGAAAACGGTCTAGGATATTCAGCGAAGTTGATTCACAGTATGTTGTGTAGGGAGTTAGTTACTGAAAAAAGCATGAATTGTGGTTTGTGTTTGGAGGGAAGCAAGAGTTCTATGCAGTTACAGGACTGAAATACAAAGATGATAATGAGGTCAGAAATTTAGCTAAATGGAAGGATGATACATATAAAGGATTTTGGAGCAAATTTCTCAAGACAGGGGGACAGATTAACATGAGAACGCTTCTTGCTAAAGAGCAGCTAGGTCGTGTTAAGAAGTGGTTACCCGTGGATTCCATAGAAGTTCCAAGATGCTCAAACTGGCGGGGAGCAGCAAGAGTATCATATGAGGACATCATTCAGCCAGAAAACACATTGGAGATAAATGTGAGTTACACTTCTAACTCCAACATAACATGAGAATTGTTTGTTTTATGTTATGATTTTCTCTGCTAAAAATGGGATCTATATTTGTCTTTAACGTTATTGCAGGACTCTGTCTACACATATATCTCCTCTACAGGAAATTTTGATGTATTCGAGTATGCTGATTTCATAAGGGATAATGAAGAAGAAGATGTTAGAGTTAGTAATCTGACTAGTAAGATCAGAGCTGGGAATGATTTTAGTGACCATATTTGGGAATTTGTAGAATATGTCAAGTCAGCTGAGAGTGTCAATGAACAAGGTGGACTGGAAGTGGATAATGAGAATGTTGAAGACGAGAACATTTCTGTAGCTACTAGTTCTGAAGGTTCTTGTCAAGATGACATCCTTGTTTCTGCAAATGCTGGTTCAAGAAGAGGTAAGAAAAAGCTACCCGACCATGGTGCTGAAACACGTAAGAAAAATATTTTATGCGAGCGAGCGGCTGCAAGACAGGAACGTCTTAGTGAGGACACAAAGTCCTTTATTAAAGAAATGTTAGTTGCTTCGTTCTCTACCTTACAGGAAAAGCTCGAGAAGACGATTGATGTGCGTCTAAGGAAAATAGAGAAAGATTTGTCAGAACTCAAGGATTCGATATCTACCGCTGGAAATACAAGGAACGAAGAGCCATCCACAAGACCGACACCCTCCAATCATAATGATGCTTCGCGTCCACCTAGGGTAAGTCAGACTAGCAGCTATACTCATTGAACTGTATATGTATTTCTCTTTCAAATGTAAGCTTTGTTTGTAATTTTGTAATTTCAGAACGTATATGTTGTTTATTTAATATTGTGAATGTGTAAAACTAAGGCAGCATATTGTGAACAACTGAACATGTAATGTTGTACTTTGGATGTGATTCTATGTTTAGCATGATGCAGTTGTTTACGTTGTGACTTTTTGGCTACTTACAGGCCCAACATTCACTTGACGATGTTTCTATGGATGATGATGATATAATTTTCAGCCAATCCTCACCTATAGATCTTAATGTGGGTACTCAAGAATATCTACATAAAACAATGGGAAAGCTATATCAAGAATCTGATTTAACCGGGTTTTCTACACAAGCATGGGAGTCCAATGAAATTAAGCATTTCTCGACCCCAATGCTTTTTACCGATACAAATCTGACGGATAACAAAAGGGGAAAAAAACAAAGATGATCCGTTGGTGTTCGTTTCTAAACAATCTTTCAACGACGTAATGGATTGGTCTAAGAAGCACGAGTAAGTAGTTACTTTACTTGTTTCACTCGTTTTTAACTCCATTGTTATCAACTTCTCATAATTCTATGGTTTCAGGAAGTTGATGATAGGTCCAACAATAATTACCATAAATTACTCGACCGATCATTGGACCGAAAAACTGGCTTCAAAGCGAGGTAAGATTTGAATTACGTCTTATGAGGAAAAACTGTGATGGCAAAGAAAATGTAAAACTTGTCTAATATTTTCAGGAAGTGGATGCTATTATGTACGTTTTCCGCGAGAATACTACCTTAGGTCGATGGAAACCAGCTCGAGTTGCCTTTATGAATTGTTGGTTTAGCATGCAAATAACAAACGAATTCAGTAAGTTTTTGAAAAACCATCGAAAGTACAAGTTCAGTGATTTGCTATTAGCTTACGGCAAGGGGGAACTTCCTTCTCATGGAATGACTATGAAACTATGGGCTATGGACGTCGACCGTATCTATGTCCCACTAAATGTGAACAGAAATCATTGGATCTCATTGTGCATATAAACTTTGTTCATAGGTCAATCGAAGTCTTCGATTGTGCAGGTAACGACAATAGAAGAAACGTCGAACCATTCGCAATAATCATCCCTCGTATTGTGAAGGCAGTTCAGTCCACGTCTGTTGGGAAACAACTAAATGTGGCTCAATACACTATCATAAATACACCGGTTCAGCGATGACTCAATAAATCAGGCTGTGATTGTGGAGTATATGCTCTTAAACACATCGAGTGTCACTTGCTTGGTTTAGACTTATCTACCATTAATGACGACAACATTGGAGAAGCAAGAATCAAGATAGCAGTTGACATGTGGGAAGCTGCAAATGATACTGTTTTAATGCATCGAATGTTAATGCATAAACCTACAATATATGACTCTAGCTTCGTAGATATTGAATGAGAGACGAGTTTTTATAGTTGTAGTGATCATTTGATTTAGGATTTATGAGTTTAGCAATTTTAGTGTTTTCCCTTTTTCTATGTTTTATTTCTATATTATGATTATAATTGATCTGTTCTTCTCTTCACAAGGTGTCATGTCATATTCTTTTTGCTCTAGGTGTCTTATTCAAAATAGTGGCAAACGTATGCAGCAAATCTTTTCAACAAACATTAAAAAAACACTTTTTGAAGCATCAACAACCAAAATAATGGCAAAAGCATGCCAGAAATTCTAAAAATAATGTTTCTCGTGAACATAAATTTTAAAATCTAGATATCTCTGCTTTTAAAAGCACACTTAAATCTTAATGAACATCCAAACTTTAAAGTGCTGCATCAGATGATGATGATTGTTGAAAACTTTAAATTGTTGCATCAAATTTTTCCTCGATCTGAAACAAACAAAAATTAAAACATGGCTACTAGAATCAAATCACGTTTCACAGTAAGCTAGCATTAAAAAAGAAAATCAAATAGAGTATAAACTTAAACAACACTTAAAAATCATGTTTATATAAGTAAACTTACCGATCATCACTATATTGGAATACTACATGTTGCTCTGTTATGTCCCCCATTACCACAACGGCTGCACTTGTGGTGTTTGGACCCTTGGGACGATCTTAGCTTGTCTTCCACAGTTTCATATCTTCTTTTTTTTTTGTCTACCAGGTCTTTTTCTTGTACATATGGAGGTAAAACGTTGGCATCTTTAACATTTTTCGGGACACGCCATTCATCTTCAGGAACCGATATTGGATTAATGCTTTCGTCATAGGCCGATCTCCATACAGTAGTACTGTACACTTCATCTGCGAGTGGCTCGAGCTGCTTCTTCATAGAAAATGCAGCTTTAATCGCATGTCTACAAGGAATTTTTCCTAAGTCAAACTTTCGACATGTACATGTTTTCCTTTCTAAATCAACAACGCAGTCGAATCTGTCGCCTTTAACCTGGAATCGGTTGATAGTAATAGGATAAGCAACCAATGTCTTAGCTTTCTCTATCCTTTTCGAAATTTTATCCTCCACCTCAATGGTTAAAGGATGCTTGTGATCTGCACTTAATGCCCTTCACTCAAAAAACCAGCGCGTTAACATTTCTCTGATGCTGTCCAACAAAGGAATTATTGGATACTCTCTAGGTGCTCTCAATGCCGAATTTATTGTCGTCCTAATATCGAACCTAAATCCTGGAAAAAGACTGCGAGCCCATTTTGTCATGTCAGCCTCCTCTAGATATTTTCCAATTAGTGGACTACACATGCGAATTTGGTTGTAATACTTCTCCAAATCAGCAACTCTATAAGCTTTTGAAGCCTTTTCAACCAAGCCTGTCAAACCTTTGCCTTGAAATATGTTACCACATTAGTCAACAAATGGTGAATGCAAATTCCATGTCTAGCCAGCGGATATAATTTTCAAGTGTTTTACCAATTGCAGAATGCCTATCTGACACAGAAGCCAAACATTGCTCATCCACTATAACAACCTTCAGTTGCATAAAAAACCACTCCCAAGAAGATTCATTCTCTGAATCAGCAATTCCAATGCAATAGGGTACAAATTAGAGTTACCATCCACAGCTGTAGCAACAAGCATAAATCCTTTGTATTTGCTCTTCAAAAACGTTCCATCAACTACAATCACTCTCCGCATGGCCTTGTAGAAACCTCTTACAGATTGACCAAAAGAAATAAACAGATATTTGAATTTACCATCACAATCTATTTGGTAACTAGTATGCGTACCGGGATTAGCTTCTTCTAGCATGTGCAAATATTTTGGTATTTTGCAAAAGCTTTTCTCTGGAATACCTCTGACAGCATTAACCGCATATTCTCTGGATTCCCATGCTTGATTATAAGAGAGTTCACATCCATGCTCTGTATGCATAATATTGATGATATCATTGGGTTTAGGTCCTTCTCCTATACCCACGTATTTATGCATGATAAGATTTCAATTGTTTTTGCTGAAGCTGTTCTACCAAATTTATTTTTCTGTGAAGGAGCACATCTATGTTCAGCCACAAACTTGTTAATTTTGAAATATGTAGACCCCTTTAAACACTCTGCACGAACACCCCATTTGGAAGCTCTTTCTTTGCAGCGTATATACCATATTGTTGTATCAGATTTCGTCACCCTGTAGTCAAAATTATACTTCATCGCACAAATCTCCAAATTAGCTTTTAGAATCCCCTTGCTTGTGAACAACTGATCCTTCTTGAAAGAGCCTGCCAACCAATGACTTTTACATTGCTTGCCATCAATGTTTTCAGACAGTAACCCATCATCGCAACCAACTTCAGCGGCCTTGGGATTGCTTTTGAAGTCATCATTCTGTTTAGACTCATTCACACACTCTGCAGACTTCTTACAGAAATTACGTACATCATCTTCATCACTTGAATCATGTGGATCCTCATTTAAATCAATATCGACTCTACTCCCTCGCTCATCACCACTAGCTTTAAATGTCACACATTAGCTTATGACAACCTTCTTTCGTAAATACCCAACTAAATTTCTCAGTTGTCGATCGTTTGAGATCAGAATTGGCTGACATTTTGAGTTACTAACCAAATCAGCAGGTAGATAACTAAATTCCACATCAACTATAGTTGATTCTACCTCGTAGTCTTCAGAAACTGACATCTTAAGTTCTTCAAGAGTAGTAGAGGATTCCAAAGTAACTAATCTACCACCACGTTTTTCTTCATCAACAATAAATCTCCATTCAGCATTGTTAATATATCTCCAAACACCACAACTAACATAAACCTCCGGCATATTTACCTGTGAATAAAAAAAATTGAATTCTCTCAAATAAAAGTCACACAATGAAAAAAATCAAACAGAAAACAAAATTCTCACCACTAACTTTTAGTTTTGACGATTGATTATAGGCTATATGTGAAAATAAGGAAAACAGAGAGAAGACACGTTTTTGAAGAAGACGATATATTGAAAACCCTAAGAGTAGAGTTTTTTAAATTGTAAAAATGGCAGAAGTTGTCTTCTGCAAGTCGCAGAATGTAACGTAGGCAGAACACATGTTCTGCGCTATTGTAGAATAAAGAGAAATCGCAGATGACATGTTCTACACCTCGCAGAATATGTAGAGTTGGCAGAAAATTTATTCTGCGGTTTCGTCGAATAAAGAGAAACTGCAGAAAACGTTTTCAACATTTCGGAGGACGCAGAATGCGTCTTCTGCTGCTGGTAGAAGATATTGAAAACGTTTTGTTAAATATTTTTTATACTTTTTCGGAATATTCAAAAAAATTTCTTACTTTGAATATTTTTTTTCTGTTTAACATGTATATTATTATTAAACTTAAATGTAAAAATTATATTAATAAAATAACTGTCATTTAAGGGTATTTTAGGCAGAATTGTACTTATAAAATTAAAGGTGTAGATGGACAAAGATGTAGAAAAAATATCCTGTATTTCCAATTTCCCCAAAAAAAATGTCATAAGTATGGCATAATGGGTCATTAGGCTGACAAATGTCATAGCATTGCTTATAAATCTTGTAGCAAGATTGACCATGTAAAGATAATGAGAAATCTCACACCAATTTGATTGAAACTGACATGTATATTGTCGTTTATGAATTCAACATGGTTGTGAATATCAAGATTGAATGGTAGAATTATTACTCCTAATAATGTCTATTGTGATAGGTGTGTATACTTGCTAAAAAAAGCAAGAATGTGACTTTGTAAAAGTACAAAGTTGACAAGATGAAAATCAAGAAAACTATAGTTATACATGATAAAAGAGGCAAGTTTGATGAGAATAAATGCCTCTTGAGAAAAATTGTCATTATCTATCGCAAAACAAAAATTGCTCCTTATTCACTTGACTCAGAAAAAAAGGAAAAAAAAAAGATTTATGAATTCTTATTGAGATGCTGAATGCAAAGATGCATGATTGTGAGCCACCTCAACAAATGTGGGGGGAAGTGTTGCTTACCACATAAAATCATTGGCAAAGTGTCATATGAACTTTAGAAAGGTAAGTACATTCATATAAATACTCGTAAGTGTGGGGGTGTCTGGCAAAAGTTGCTGTACCACCTCTGAAACACACAAAGTTTTTAGACTTTTGTAGTCTCTATTTGGGCTTCTCGAAAGCTTTGAAATAGTGACATAAAATATTTGATCATGTTATCATGTTAAATAGTTTTAGCATAAATGTGAGAAGCACATATACATCAGAAGTAGTCCACATGGATACATTTTTTGTCTGTTTCAACATATATAGACATGATCAAACAAACTAAAAGTATTGTTAGTAGAAGTTTGACATGTAAAACATGAGACTAATGATATGATTTTAAGTGATTAAGATCACTATACATGAAAAGGAAAAAAAAAATCATCATATATCCTATCTCAAGCTATTATGCAAAAATGGTATTTGAGAGATTCAAATCTGCTCATATATGATTGGAAGTCTAGAGTACTTAACAAATTGTACTAGACTCAATCTATGTACATGTAATAAGTCACCATAAGATTAATCCATGTTGTAAACACTGGAAATCTATAGCTAGAGTATTGAGATATATGAAATATACTAAAATTTATGTGATGCACTATGGTGAAGAATCAATAATTTTGGATGGGTAAAATTATGTTAATTGGTTATCTTACTCCAAAAACTAAAAATCCATGAGTGGATTTGTCTTTACACTGCATAGTGAAGCAAGATTTGAAATCTTACAGATTAAATATGTGCAACATATTAATCATGAAATCTATATTCATAGCTTTACATAAAGCTAAGAACATGGAGTGTTTCAGAACTTGGTGAAAGACATCATGATGTGACTAAAACTAATGTTTAGGCATTGAGTTTGTGTATAATGGTTATTTGTATCTCTTATGAAGATAACATAGACCACAAAACAGTTGAACTCAAATGGAGTAATCTTCATAGACTATATCTTGTCAGATGACAACCTCGGATCCATTTATTAAAGGTGTGTCATGAGATCAACTTGTTAAATCATCAAGAGGAATGAGTTTAAAGCCTATGACTTAAGAGGATGTTTGGCGGTAACCCTACCTAATTAACTGACTTAGGTTCAAGGAGAAAACTAAGTCAAACTAAATCTTCCCAAAGCACTGTGAGACTTCGGTCTCTACCCAGTTCCTAGGATGATTATACAGTGCTACCTGTAAGGTGTAGAGGATAAGCATTTGATTTTAATGATTTGTGTCCATAGCTTTGAGATATAAGTGGAGTAGTACATGATACACTTTTAAACAAAACTAATGGCAGATCACCTTGTGAGTGTGAAATGGGAACGTTTCTATGAGAATGTGTAAAAGGCTACATTCTCCAAGTTCACTCATGATTAACCAGGCATGTTCACGGCTAAAATGAACACAACAGAGAACCAATTTCTGTGAGAAAATGAAGCTGTGTATAGCTATTGTCTAAGTTTACATCAAAGTCAGGGGGGTTCAAGACATCATGGCCACCTCCTGTTCGAGTAAATCCGATAGCTATTAACAATGACTGGTTCAAAGCTGAAAAATTGCTACCAACTCATCATACAGTGGATTTTTTCGCTTTTACTCTCAAAAGTCCTTCTATCGAGTCTTCATTTGTTTAGAATCATTTCTATTCATGTGGGGGATTGTTGGAACTCGTTTTTGACAAAGTGGTGTGGACCAATTTCTGGTGGATTTTCCGATGGAGACGTCTATCGAAATAACCGAAACTTGGGTACGATGTAATCGTCACCGTGAGCACTATGTAGTAGTGTAGTCACATGTCAAAATCGAAGTTGTTTTGAATGAGAAATGAATGTCTAAAGTGGAAAGAGAGATATCCGGACCGGACTTGAGTCTCGGGTCTTGGGATTTGACAAATGGGCTTGCGGTCTAAAAGACTGATCATCCTTTTACCAAAGTCATTTGTAAATTCTATTATTGAATAAGTCAACATAAATATCTCTTTGAGTTGCTTTTGTAACTCCAAATTCAATTGTGACTTTAAGTGGAGAATCAATTCTCCTTGTGGTCAATTCTCCTCTTTATGGCATAAGTTATAGACTTGGTTTTTAGTTTAAATACTAAGCCATCAACTCATTTTTCTAATATTCTAGAGACAACAGTTCCTTGCAATTCTTTTTCTATCTTTGTCTCCTCATTTTTCTTGCGTTTTTCCTGAGAGTACAACATATAAAAGGGTTTGATAGGTTATGTTCTTCAGTGATGGAAGACAGAAACATATGCAGTTGTATCCTGGGATTTTGGAACGCCATGCAAACTATCACACTACGGAGCGTTTACAGAATTAAGGAAAGAGTGTCTCACCTCTTCAAATCCATTTTTTCTCTTTCCAAATTCTTGTGTTATTATTTTTTATGTATTTTTATCGATTTATATTATGCAAATACTTTACAATTATTCAGTTTTCCCTATTGTATAATTTGCGTTCCTACATATAAAATTCTATTCAATCAAATAAACCTTCATACATCAAAAGCCTTCTTTTTTTCTTTTAAAAAAAGATAAAAGAATATTGTTTAGATACTTATCAAAATCTAGAAATCTTCAAAAGTGTTAGTAGCTTAGTGGTAATACAAGGGGGTTTGGTTCCTTTGTGCGATGGAATCAAACCGCATATGGCATATATCTATTTTATAATAGGAAACATTTATAGAAAAAACATTTACTTATGTGTTATATTACATGTTATGCCACTGAATATTAATGATTTTTCTTACAATTCATTAAGGATAATTATAGAAAATAACATTATCTTTACTAAACATGTTTCCAAACAAGGAACTATTAAACATGTATCCTAACATCTCTAATTAATTAAAAATAATGAGTCCCACATTTCTAATTAATTAAAAGCGAAAATAAAAATAAAATGTTACATATTAAAATATTAAATCAAATAATAAATATAAGTAATAATATAACACATCAATTACTTTAATAGATCATAAAATCAATTTTTGGTAAACATACATATATATAAAACAACTTAATTAAATATACTTTTGAACATATTTTAATAATAAATTAATAAAAAGCTTACATCAAAACTAAATTATAATATTAATAACATTATAATATAAAATTTTAACTTGGAAAAATTCAATTTTAAAAATTAGATCAATATATTTTTAAATATTTAAAAAAATTATTATATATATATATATATTATTCAATCATATTGTGAGATATGTTAAGATTATTGTTTTCATAATTACTGTTTTTTTAATTTTTTGTCATTAAAATATCTACAATATTTAAATAATTAGAAGATGGATTAAGATAATCAATTAACATATCTTGGTTATAAAACAATTTAAAATAACTAATAAATTAATGGATTAGCCTATTTTATAATTATAAATATGAAATTACTTCCAAATGTATAAACAGGTCTATAAACTTTTGCAAATTATACTATTAATATATTAACATAATAAAACTATATTTATGAAAATATATATGCATATAGAAAACAATAATATATTATATAATCATACTATAAATATAAACTTAATATAAATTATATAATATTATAGTCTACTTCAAATTTAAACTAGCAATACGTTTCAAATTGTGATTTACGCAAATATATTTTTCATACAAACTAGAATATATTAAAATAAAAAAATAAAAATATTGTATGTTCTCTATAATATAATTATATAAAAATATAAACATATTTTAAACTTTCAAATTCAAAAATATTTACTATTACAAAAACAACGAAATAAGAAAAAATTATCCATAGAAAATTAACAAATAAATAACATATAAACGCATCTTAAATATGGCTTACATAACTATATTTTCATCCAAAGTAAAAAATATGAAAAAGCCATCAACTGAAAATATTATCCGCTCTTACATATATTAAATATATATAAAATATTTGTATTTAAAAAGTTAAAATTGTTAACATATCTTAAAATTTTAAATTTACCAATATATATATTTACAAAACCCCAAAATATTTAAAATCTGAAAATTTTCCGTCCTTTAGGACAGACCAGAATCTAGTAGATTGTTATACTTTAATAGGAACTAGATTTTGACTCACATTTCGAAAACGCGGGAATATAGTTTTGATAAAAAATTTATTTATTAGAAAAACTTCTATATTTTTTTTTTTAATTTGCTTAATTTTTAAACTTGTATTTTCTGATATTTATTTATTTTTGATTTTTTTATATTTTTCTATTTGAGATTTCTAGATGTGTTAACAGCTATATTTTAATATATTTAGTTTATTTTCGTTCTTTTAACCCATTTCTCTGTGGTGTAAATGTTTTACATATTTGATTTCTTAACTAATATTAATCGCAACCCGTCCATCATATTAGCAAACATAATTTGAAAATTTATAATTTTTAAATTATATTTAATTAAAAATATTTCTATCTAATTCTAAATTAAACATAATTTGTGTACTAAATTATTTTATTACATTTCCATTTGATTTAATAAATATTATGCTTATGATCCTTATGGATATATATATTATATATAAACAACATTTAGTTTGTTTTCGTTCATTTAACCCTTTCACAGTGGTCTAAATATTTTACATGTTTGATATAGCCCCGCAATAGACATCATTTCCTAAAAAAAATATTAATTCCAACCTGTCCATCTTATTATCAAATAACATAAATATTGAGTAATGTATAATATTTAAAATTTATTAAATTAAAAAGAATTTGTGTACTAAATTAATTTATTTACATTTACCATTTGATTTAATAACTTAATATGCTTATGGATTATATATATATCCTATATATATTATAGGATTTCCATTTTTTGTTTTATATATCGAAATTTAGTTAGTATTAGTTACATTTTGTTTATTAGTATTAGTTACAATTTTTTTATAAAAACCATAATCCAGAATTCATGAAAAAATAAGTTTAAAATATTTTGGGAATTATTTAAGGCGTGTTTAATGCATTTACCAAAAACAATTTCACAATCAGATTTTTGTTAAGATTTGATTTGAATGTTTTTTATTATGACAAACTTTATTCTTTTTAGATATATTTAAGGGTTGTTTTGAAAAATAGATACATCAGATTTAGTTTTGAATTCAATTTAATCATAGTTGGCATATTTTATTTGACTAAAGTACCATTAATTAACATTTGAAAAACAGCTAAAAAACAATAACATTACATGTAATATATTATATCATTAAAGGTTAGATCAAAATGTGTGATTCATTTTTCATAGTATAGAAATTTACAAAGGCTGATTCTGAGTAGTCTGGGGAAGATTATGGGCTACTTCAACAGAATTAAAAAAAAAAAAACGGTCGTGTGGCAAACCATTACATAAGACTTTCCTCATACTTTGTGTTTCCACTGCCCTGATTGAGCTGAGCATATTCTTCACTTGTTTACAATGAACTTGACGAGCCGCCTAGGAGGGGAAGGAGCTTGACCCTGGCGTTGACAATATCCTCATTGTCATTTGTTGGGAATGTCCTGAAATCAAATGTACTAACTCTTGTCGGTGTCGTAACGTCGAGGTTCGACAATCGTATAATATTTGCTAGAGATCGCTTATAATCTATAGATTGAGAATCTATTACTAATACTATACAGTCCTACAGGGTCACACACCTAAGAAAACTAGATAAATAATATACTCAGTTTTGGAGATAATATGATATGATTATATATGATATAAGACATACGTATTACTACGGAAGTCACGTGTGATCACGTACACATGATTAAATGGGCTAAGCCCAATGCTTGTTTACGCTGAACAGAGTTTTATCAAAATCAGTTGAAAAGACGCCATATGAGATGTGGACTGGAAAAGTTCCAAGTCTGGCTTTTCTTAAAATTTGGGGTTGTGAACAGAGCCGGCCCTTGGGCCAAGCCGGTGAAGCCCATGCGTGCGGCCGCCAAAATTAATAAACAAAATCGGCCACAAATTTTTAAAAATTACCTTTAGTCTAGTGGTAGAATCTCCTAAAAAAAGACTACACTTCCCACCTCCCTAATCTCAGTTCGATTCACCCCCTACTCTCACCTCACTTTTTTTTTTTTACTTTTTCTGGTAAAATAATAAAAAAAAAATTTTGGCTTGTGGCCACCAATATCTCAGGACCGGCTCTGGTTGTGAAGCTTATGTCAAGCGGTTGATATCTGATAAGCTTGCACCAAAATCTGAGTAAGTGCTACTTCGTTGGTTATCCTAAGGAAATCAAGGCTTACTACTTTTACAACCGATCCGAGAACAAAGTATTGTTGCTCGGAACTATGTTTTTCTTGAGAGAGAATTTTTTTCAAAGAAGAACAGTGGGAGTAAAGTAAAACTCGAAGAAATTCGAGAATCACAGGAGCCTGCTCAACCTGTTCAGGAAGAGCAGCGGCTGGATCTACAAAGAGTTGTAGAACCCGCGCCTGTGGTGCCTGAAGTTCGCAGATCCGAAAGGATTCGTCACGAGCCCGAGAGATATGGATTTCTTGTGACTAATTGTCATGATCTCTTGATCATTGACAGTGACGAGCCTGCGGGTTTCGAAGAAGCAATGATGGGCCCTGACTCCGAAAAGTAGCTTAAGGCCGCTGAATCCGAAATGGGATCCATGTCACAGAACCAAGTATGGACTTTGGGTGATTTAACTGATGGTGTAAAAGCCATTGAGTGTAAATGGGTCTTCAAGAAGAAGATCGATGTGGATGGAAACGTTCAGATTTACAAAGCTAGGTTGGTGGCAAAAGGTTTCAAACAAGTTCATGGTGTTGACTATGAAGAAACCTATTCACCTGTCGCTATGCTTAAATCTATTCGGATTCTCGTAGCAACAGCCGCTCATCATGATTATGAGATTTGGCAAATGGGCGTGAAAACAGCTTTCCTTAACGGAATTCTGGAAGAGGATGTGTACATGACACAACCTCCAGTTTCATTGATCCTAATGTTGCTGGGAAGGTATGTAAGCTTCATAAATTCATTTATGAATTGAAGCAAGCATCTCGGAGTTGAAACCTTTGCTTTGATGAAGCAGTTAAAAAGAAGACTAGTGGGAGCACAGTTGCATTTCTCGTATTGTATGTAGATGACATACTTCTCATCGGAAACGATATTCCGTCACTTCAGTCTGTAAAGGATTGGCTCGGAAGTTGTTTCTCGACGAAAGACATGGGCGAAGCCGCCTGTATTCTTGGAATAAGAATCTACAGAGACAGATCGAAGAGGCTGATTGGACTGTGTCAGGATACTTATATTGATAAATTCCTGCACAGGTTCAACATTCATGATTCCAAGAAGGGCTTGCTTTCGATGTCTCATGGCATTACTCTCAGCAAGACGCAGTGTCCTTCGACACCTGCTGAGCGACAGCGCATGAGTAGGATTCCGTTTGCTTCTGCGATAGGATCCATCATGTATGCCATGCTTTGTACTCGTCCAGATGTTGCTTGTGCTTTAAGCATGACGAGTCGATACCAATCTGATCCCCATGAGAGTCACTGGACTGTTGTTAAGGCAATCCTGAAGTATTTGAGAAATACTAAGGATAAGTTCTTAGTGTACGGAGGAAGTGATGAGCTTGTAGTGAGTGGTTATACGGACGCTAGTTTTCAGACAGATAAAAATGATTTCTGATCTCAATCTGGTTACGTCTTCTGTCTAAGTGGAGGCGCAGTTAGTTGGAAGAGTTCCAAGCAGAGCACCGTGGTGGACTCCACGACCGAAGCTGAATACATCGCTGCTTCTGAAGCGACGAATGAGGCTGTTTGGATTAGGAAGTTCATTATTGAGCTTGGTGTGATTCTTAGCTTTTCTGAGCCTGTGGCTTTGTTTTGTGACAACAATTGAGCCATAGCTCAAGCAAAGGAGCCCAGATCACACCAGAAGTCCAAATACATAGAGAGGAGATATCATCTGATACATGATATCATTGAGAGAGGTGATGTGAAGATTAGCAGAGTTCCGACATATGAGAATGTCGCTGATCTTCTGACTAAGCCACTCCCACAACCTAAGCATGAGAGTTATGCTGCTGCTATAGGCATTAGATTTCTTAAGTAGTAATCTTGGTTTTAGTGGGAGTTATCTTATTTTTGCTTTGATGTTCATGTAAACATACATTTAGTTATGTTTTATTTAATGAAATTGTTTCAGTATTATTTAATTACGTTATTAAATAATAGTCCGAAAGTAATTTATGGCATTCTTATAGATCATCAAATAAGTGATTTGATCATGAAACTCTATAAGTGATAGATGATATAAATTATCTATGTCCCTAGTCGAGGTTATTAAAGTAGGACAATAATAACCGCGAGAGACTAGTATGTGAATGACTGATGGCTACGTTTCATGGAGTCATTGATATGAGTATCAAAGTCAGTCGCATAGATATGTGTTAGAGAACATAGTATCGGACATGACCCGCTAATGAGAACTCTACAAGATTGTTATATGAGTGTCATAAGAGTTTCTCATTACGACTATAGAGTATAGTCCTTAGATTTGAGTTCATCATGATTTCTTACATATGAATTGGTCTGTTTTGACTTTGTCAAACGTCATCCGTAAATGGTGACTATAAAGGCACTGATTGGACATATCATGAAATGTGAAGGGAACAGGGATGAAACAAGATGGGATTTGTCCCTCCCATATAACGGGAGATAAATATCTCTGGGCCTATCGAAGATTTGGTTTAGTATCTTCAGGAAGTGATGTCCAATTTGGAGCAGCGTCAGGGAAATCGTTCTCCATGATTTTCTTCACTGATTTGGTTATGCCCTTCGTATATTCAAACCTTCACAAGATAAAGAACACGATGATATTGTTTGTATAGCGAAGCACAAATAAATGTTTAAAGGATTTATAAATAACTCATAGCATACCATCCTGCACCATTTTCCCTTTTAGGATGGAGTTTAGGAAGTCCACTCTTGCCTGGAGCAACAAGCAACTCTTCCAAAGTCATCACTTGTGGAGGCATATCTGCTGGAGGCATGACTTGTGGAGGATTCGGTTGTGACGGCATCGCTGGCGGAGGCATTGCTGGTGGAGGCAAGGCTTGTGAAGGACTCGATTGTCGAGGAAATGTTGGTGGAGGGAGACGTAAGGGATTTCGAATGGGGAAGTTGTCTGTCTCAGCTTCTTGGCTAGGTGGCTGTGTTTCATCATTTGGAGCAAGCGTTTGTGAGTTGAACACTTGTTGTATGAAACCAACCCAAGATCCTCGACTTCTAGGAAGATCCATATCTTCAAAATCTGTAAACATAACTTTATTATTACTATTAGTTGTAAGTAAGTTCCTTATCTAAGCACGTAAGAGGGAATAAAAAATGTTTGACTTAGAAATATGTTGCTCTGGACAATTTATCTTTTTTGCACGAGTTAATTGTAAATGATAGAACTGTAAAGGTAAAAATCAAGGGTTTGGGTATATATACGAAATCAAAACGTGGGTCACTTTCTTTGCCTTCGTATAATAGTTAAAAGTTTCACCGGGAGATTGAAAAAATGGATAAAGAGGAGCCAAACGAAATTGTGTTCCGAGAATATACCTACAACATGGCCCGAAAGGTTCTCGATTATCACACGGATAGGAAGTAGGATTAGAGATGACCTTCACTCTTTCCCCTTGGCATCTATTAGTGTGATAGATCTGCAATTAAATTGCAATTTTCAATAAAGAGTGTCCAAATCTATGAGTAATTAAACATTAGTACAAAGAGATGGATATTTATCAACAAAGTTCTGACGATTTCGCCTCATAGTCGCCAGCAATCAAAGAAAGTTGCTGTACTTAGCCATATTCAGTGTTATTATTTTGATTTAGTGAGAGAAGGTTAAAACGACCAGTTTAAGATAAGGTTAAAATGCACCATTAACTAAGCGGAAGGTTAAAACGCACCGTTCTTGGCTAAAACGTGTTAGCTAGGCCCGACCCAATTACAGACCTATATCATTGCTTATATCGATTTCAAAAGCACAATCTTTCTCCAGGCGACTGTAAAAGTGAAATAACCAGAAAGCTCATAGGTGAGGTTCCTCGTCAATTAAATACGATGCCGATTTCTCACAGTCAAGGCACGTCTTCAGGACCATTTATTGATCCGGCCATTGCTCTCGCTGACAGCGACTTCGGAATTCTGAAGTATTGTTTTTGTGGTATTTTGATTCAAGTTAAGGAATCCACCAACATCGCAAACAGAAGGAAAAAGTTTTTCTTTTTCCCAACAAATGAGGTAAGATGTTATTGGCCTTCGACTTTCACAATTTCTCCAAAATAAACATCTTTCACCCAAATGTCACTATGTAGGAACCCGGTGAACACATTTTCAAATGGTGGGATGACGCCATTGACCAATAACTATCTTTTCTCCAAACCCAACTAAGGCAGAAAGCCGACAAGCAACCCAGTGGTTACAGTCTGTGGGGAGACCATCAGCCGGAGGTAACCTTCAGCCCGCGTTGGATGCAGTTAAGGCAAGCTTGGATAAAACTGTGGAGGAGGTGGGACGTCTTAAGGAAGATGTTGATCGGAAGGAAGTGGAGATCCATGTGAGCAAATGTTTCCATGCTTCATCATCGGACGAATGAGCAATTTCTCCTATGAGTTCATGTTCGCCGTGCCAACTCATTGGTGCTGCTGTTCTTTTAGATTAGAAAAGCCTCTTCAATCGATCTGTGATCGGAAAATATCACATTCTCTGGAAGGGAATTTTAGTTTTGCCCACCATTCCTGATACATTTCTTTACCACAAAATCTACATGCATCCAACTGATCATCTTGTTTCCAAAAATCATGCAATTATCTCTGCAAACATCTATCACTTCGTAAGGTAACCCAAGTCCTGCAACCAATTTCTGAATACTGACATATGACCCAGGTACTACATTGTCTCCGGGCATATACTCTTTAGCAAAATTATCAATTGCATCTACACAATCCTCTGGCAAGTTCCATTCTGTTTTAATGCTCATCAACCTAGTCGCAGCAGATAAAGCAGATTGACCTTCTTTGCAACCATCATAAATCGGATCACTAGCAGCTTGTAACATATCGTAAAAGTTCTTAGCTTCTGCGTTCAGTTCCTCCCATACATTGTCAGTATCAATGGTTTCACGGAAAGCATCTCTAACCATCTCAACAACATTATCTTCTTCTATATTCATTGAACTACCTCCGTCTCTACAGAATCTACAATTATATCATCTATCATTTCGCCCATGTTAACATGACTTGTTGAAGGCAACGTCCCAAAGTCCTTTCCATGAGAAAACCAAATAAAGTATCCCGGTGTAAATCCTTTGAGAAACAGATGCTTCCCAACCATTTCAATCGCTATGAACTTCTCATTATGGCATTTCACACAAGGGCAACTCATCATACCTTGTTTCTGTGAGATGTCCTGATTTGCAGCTAAATGCATGAATCCGATAGACCTTGCTTATATTCATTCCTGATTTCCCTTGTTTCTTCATGTACTCGATTGTACATCCACGCCCGCAGTCTATAAATCGGATGAGACATAATTGTTTCTATCCTCTCGGTGAAACCGGTGTCTTTGCTCCCCGACACTCTTTTTCTCCCTCGTTTGCTCTCGCTTGTCACTCAAAAATATTTCTTACTCGAAGTTTAAAAATCTTTTTCAATTTTGATTCTGTTTATGGAGTATGGAACTTGATTACATAACGATATGGACTTCGAAGTATAAAATGGAAGGACAAAAGTTGGTAAGTTACAGATACGATCATTTAATTCAGCGTTATAAGCTCCCAACAGTTTTTTTAACTGTTTTTAATGTTTAGGAGACTTTGTTCCAACGTTATTTTACCGTCGTTAGGTTCCGATGACGTTTTCCGTCGTCTTTCCGGGGAGGTTCTCCTTTCACATAACCAACCATTGTCTCTTCAAATAATTACAATTATCCGAATTAATTAGTGGGAAATTTGTCGACAACACTCCGTCAACCTCTGATTTTCTCCATCGCTGTCAAGATACCGACAACCAAATTACGTGTTTTAAGCATGTGGTTCTTGGGCTTCAAACGTTTGCAACCGGGTTAACAAAATATTTAGCAAGATATGATATATGGGCTTAACTGACAGTTCATTCCTCGATATTGGGCCAACAAAGCCCAACAAATTAAACAGTAACTTGGTGAGAGTAAACGTCGATACTTTCTTCTCTAGTTTAAAACTAGTTACACACTTCGACGGCCGTGCAACAGTTTCTCTCTATCTCTCTTAATCCGTCTCTTCATTTTCCCTCTATCTCTCTTCTCTGCCTATGGCTTCTTCCAGAAGAGCAACCCGATCGAGTACTCTCAAGAATATGTTGGACCTCATTGAAGCATCTTCGAGTTCGACTTCCGATCGCTCTTGTAAAAGGTCAACAGCAGAAATCTTAGTTGGCCTGACTCAGGGAAAATAACCGAAGAGAAGCCGAAGGGTCGTGTCAGAGGATGAGTCAAAGAGCACATCCCCACCGTTCCCCTCTCTGCAGTCGCCGGACCATTACTGTTAAAGTGGCATGACGAAGTTTCCGTCGTAGTGCCAACTCCAGACGAACATCAACTTTCGTTATTCGATATGGAGAATGACTGTGAACAAAGTCATCAGCTCGAGGCAGAGGACGCATGTCCAAATCCTGACCTGACAACTCCGAAGAAGGCTTCATTGACCGCGACTCACCCAACCATAGCCAGCCACCGGCCACGCCGGCGCTGTACCTCTTTCGGGCGTCGTTCCTTTCTCAACCAGGTTATTCTTCCAACCAATGATGCGAAGCTTAAAGAGGTAGAAAAACTCATCCACGAAGCAGGTTGAAGTACACTGGCTTGCATGTCGGCCCCTATAATCCGAATGTTGTGTGGGAGTTCCTAGCAAATCTAGGCGATGTAGAGTCTAGGGAGGAAAGGAATTTTATGATGGTGTGTGGGGAGTGTTACGAATTTTCGGCTGAGATTATTAACCGCCTCTTGTTGATTCTTGATGACGGACAATCATTTTCTGACTGGAAGTCGGTAGATCTTAATGACGCCGTTTCCGCACTCACTGGTGGGAGGAAGTCGAGTTGGAAGGGAGTATAGTCAAAGCACCTGACACCAACTAACAAGGTGTTGTACAAGAGATGCTGTGCCAATTGGATGCCATCGGCCAACAAGTCTACTCTGGTGAAAGACAGATTGCGTCTTGTCTTTATGGTCTCCCAAGGGAAGCATGTTAACTTTGGACAACTTGTCTTTGATCAGATTATGATGATGGCGAGGACACCAAAAGCTAGCCGTAAGATCATCTTTCACAATCTGATTTACCAACTGTTGATGTGCCAACGACCTGTGGACATAAGACCCGATGAAGGCTCCCTCTGTGGCCACCCTGAGAGTGTCACACTTGACCCAAAGGCAGGGAAAGGTTCGCATGGTGATGATAACACTGTCATATCGCTCAGCACATCCTCGGAGGACTCTGTTGATGAACGTAACCCATCATCCTCTTCCATAGTGGCAGACATTGACGAGGTTATGCGATTTCTAAAGTGCATTCGTCTTCATGCTACTAGTAAGCATATTTCATACTTTTGAATTTCTTTAAACTTTTAATTCCTATCTTCTTTAACATATAATTTTTCTTCTTCATATATACGTTGTTGTGATCAGAGGGACGTTTTAAACACTAGCTGACGGTCGAGGATGAAGCAAGGATGTAGACGGTGGGGGTTTGAAGAACCAATTTTGGGGACATGGTGTATTGTTTTGGTAAAGCCTTCTAATCATGTGTCATATAACAAAATTCAGTAACATGTTGTACTTTCAAATTCAGTCAGGAACTCGATCTCCTAATGTATCCCTTTTCTGTTGAAGTTTTTGTAAATCTCTTCTACTACTCCCGACAATGTCTGATGTTTAATTCAGTTTAGCTATTTAATGGCACTTACCTTTTTTTGTTTCTAAATTGTTGATGCATCATAAATCTCTTGGTCAATTTTCCCTGCCTTGTTAATTATCTTTAACTTTCCTATTCTCTTTCCATCACATTCTTTTTAATTGTATCAAAATTGGTATCTCCCCTTTGTAGATAAATTTCCGAGGGTACTTGTATAATGTTTCCGTCAAAATTCTTATCTCCTCCTCACGTTCACTCATCCGAGAAAATCACGACCAATTTTACGACGCGTTTTTGTCGATTTTCTGTTTCTCGGTACTACTCCCCATTTCTGGCGCACTTCTGACAATTTTCACCGATATTTTTCCGACAAACCAATGTCCTCGCATATCTCCGATGATATATGTCAACTTTCCTTCTAACCTCTACTTCCATCACAAATATATCGCTACTCTCTCGGAAACATTCCGAGTAAGCTGTTTCTCGCAAAAATTTCTCGCTATGAGGCCCTATTTCTTGTAATGATGGTAACCGAATACCAACGTAATCTTTCACATTCTTCATGTGTTATTGATTCCATATGCTTGCAAATAGCGGAATCAAAACTTTAACAAGCTACGCTAGTTTAAGCTCGCTAAAATAAGATTTCTTTTGAGTACTCACAGTGTGAAATGAATTTCTTAGTTGTTATCACTATCTAATAACAGCAATTGTTGGTTTGCTTATGGCTTGGTAAAACCAGGGTCATGAGTAAACGCCAATAGCTTGTACATTCTTGATAATTTCTTGACAATTATGCCTGGGATATTCCACCTACACATAGAAAATCCAAGAATCACCCAACTTTTCAAATCAGAAATAAGCTGAACTTAGTTAGTGTGATGATCAAAGATACACATTTGGAATTTCATCTTTTTCCCCCTAAAGAGGCAGTTAAATTTCCTTGAGAAGAGAGTAATTAATAGTCAAGAGTATGCATGTATACATCTCTTGAATAAACTTGGCATCAACAAAACTGAAGAAAATAAACGAAACAAGAATCAATGAAGTAATTTTTCCTTTCTCAGGAAACCTAAGTATTACCTTTCCCATCGGTTTTATAAAACTATATCTATACTATTAAGGGAGGATACATCTACCTAAAAAAGTTGTTTGGACCTATTCATTAGCTAATAACATTTTTGGTCTTACCTAATATTATGGAATTAACATTATCTATTGAATAAGTATCCAAACAATATAAAATAATGGGTCCCACTTTCCTTACTTATTAAAAACGAAAATAAAATAAAATCATACATATTAAATTATTAAATCAAATAATAAATATAAGTAAATAATATAACACATCATTTATTTTTATAAATCACAAAATAAAAATAAATAAATATGTTTTTGAACATACTTCAATTATTAAAAAATAAAACATACATAAATAATTGAAATATAATATTAATATAATATAATTTATAAAATAAAAACTTTTAACTTGGAAAATAAAATTATTAAATTAGATTGATATATTTTAACTTGATAAAATGAAAATATTAAAACTAAGTCTATATATATATATATATTAGATTATTCAATGATATAGTGAGATAGGTTAATTTTTAATATATATAATTACAGGGTTTTATAGTTTCTATTATTAAATATTTAAATGACAATAATATGGGTTAAGATATTTAATTAATCTCTTTTGATTCTATGTCATTAAAAATAACTAATAAATTAATGGGTTAGCATATTTATTTTTATAAATGTGAAATTACATTTAAATCTATATATAATGAGTCTCAAACTATAATATTCATATATTAAAATAGTTAAAATTATATATATATATAAAAATTGATAGATAGATTATATAATCATACTATAAATATGAAATTAATATAAATTATATTATTGTAGACAATTCAAAATAAAATTAGCAACACTTCTCAAATTATGACTTACAAAAATATATCTTTATCCAAACTAGAAAATATAAAAACAAAATTCAAAATCAAAAATATCTCTATCCATCTGTTATATTACATGTAATACCACTGAATTAAGTTATTTTGTAAAAATTCATTAAAGGTAATTATGGATTATGGAAATTAACATTATCTCTATTAAATAAGTATCCAAACAATATAAAATAATGGGTTCCACTTTTCTTACTAATTAAAAACTAAAATAAAATAAAATCATATATATTAAATTATTAAATCAAATAATAAATATAAGTAAATAACATAGCATATCAATTATTTTATAAATCACAAAATCAAAATAAATAAATATCCTTTTGAACATACTTCAATTATTAAAAAATAAAAACGTACATAAATAATTCAAATATAATATTAGTAAAATATAATTTATAAAATATAAACTTTTAACTTGGTAAATAAAATTCTTAAATTAGATTGATATATTTTAACTTGATAAAATGAAAATATTAAAACTAAGTCTATATATATTAGATTATTCAATGATACAGTGAGACAGATTAAATTTATGTATATATATATATATATAATTACAGGGTTTTATAGTTTCTATTACTAAAATATTTAAATAACAATAATATAGGTTAATATATTTAATTAATCTGTTAATATGGGTTAAGATATTTAATTAATCTATTTTGATTCTATGACATTAAAATAACTAATAAATTAACATGTTAGCATATTTTTTTGATAAATGTGAAATTACATTGAAATCTATATATAATGGGTCTGTCAATTTTCTCAAACTATAACATTCATATATTAATATAGTTAAAACTATATATATATATATAAATTGATAAATATATTATATAATCATACTATAAATATTAAATTAATATAAATTATATATAATTGCAGTCTATACTGTTAAAGAAGGAAACAAAATTGAAATATACATTTATCCATGTGTTATATTACATGTAATGCAACTGAATATTAGTCCATGTGTTATATTACATGTGAATATTAGTTATTTTCTAAAATTTCACTAAGGGTAATTATGGATTATGGAAATTAACATTATCTCTATTAAATAAATATCCAAACAATATAAAATAATGCAAAATAAATAAATATTCTTTTGAACATACTTAATTTATTAAAAAATAAATCATATATAAATAATTCAAATATAATATTAATATAATATAATTTATAAAATATAAACTTTTAAACTTGGAAAATAAAATTCTTAAATTAGATTGATATATTTTAACTTGATAAAATAAAAATGTTAAAAATAAGTCTATATATATATATATTAGATTATTCAATAATATAGTGAGACATGTTAATTTTTATATATACACAATTACATGGTTTTTATAGTTTCTATTATTAAAATATTTAAATAACAATAATATGGGTTAATCTTCTATACTATTAAAGGAGGATACATCTACCTAAAAAAGTTGTTTGGACCTATTCATTAGCTAATAACATTTTTGGTTTTACCTAATATTATGGAAATTAACATTATCTATTGAATAAGTATCCAAACAATATAAAATAATGGGTCCCACTTTCCTTACTTATTAAAAACGAAAATAAAATAAAATCATACATATTAAATTATTAAATCAAATAATAAATATAAGTAAATAATATAATACATCATTTATTTTTATAAATCACAAAATAAAAATAAATAAATATGTTTTTGAACATACTTCAATTATTAAAAAATAAAACATACATAAATAATTGAAATATAATATTAATATAATATAATTTATAAAATAAAAACTTTTAACTTGGAAAATAAAATTATTAAATTAGATTGATATATTTTAACTTGATAAAATGAAAATATTAAAACTAAGTCTATATATATATATATTAGATTATTCAATGATATAGTGAGATAGGTTAATTTTTAATATATATAATTACAGGGTTTTATAGTTTCTATTATTAAAATATTTAAATGACAATAATATGGGTTAAGATATTTAATTAATCTCTTTTGATTCTATGACATTAAAAATAACTAATAAATTAATGGGTTAGCATATTATTTTTGTAAATGTGAAATTACATTCAAATCTATATATAATGAGTCTCAAACTATAATATTCATATATTAAAATAGTTAAAACTATATATATATATATATAAATTGATAGATAGATTATATAATCATACTATAAATATGAAATTAATATAAATTATATTATTGTAGACAATTCAAAATAAAATTAGCAACACTTCTCAAATTATGACTTACAAAAATATATCTTTATCCAAACTAGAAAATATAAAAACAAAATTCAAAATCAAAAATATCTCTATCCATCTGTTATATTACATGTAATACCACTGAATTAAGTTATTTTGTAAAAATTCATTAAAGGTAATTATGGATTATGGAAATTAACATTATCTCTATTAAATAAGTATCCAAACAATATAAAATAATGGGTTCCACTTTTCTTACTAATTAAAAACTAAAATAAAATAAAATCATATATATTAAATTATTAAATCAAATAATAAATATAAGTAAATAACATAGCATATCAATTATTTTTATAAATCACAAAATCAAAATAAATAAATATGCTTTTGAACATACTTCATTATTAAAAAATAAAAACGTACATAAATAATTCAAATATAATATTAGTAAAATATAATTTATAAAATATAAACTTTTAACTTTGTAAATAAAATTCTTAAATTAGATTGATATATTTTAACTTGATAAAATGAAAATATTAAAACTAAGTCTATATATATATATATTAGATTATTCAATGATATAGTGAGATAGGTTAATTTTTAATATATATAATTACAGGGTTTTATAGTTTCTATTATTAAAATATTTAAATGACAATAATATGGGTTAAGATATTTAATTAATCTCTTTTGATTCTATGACATTAAAAATAACTAATAAATTAATGGGTTAGCATATTTATTTTTGTAAATGTGAAATTACATTCAAATCTATATATAATGAGTCTCAAACTATAATATTCATATATTAAAATAGTTAAAACTATATATATATATATAAATTGATAGATAGATTATATAATCATACTATAAATATGAAATTAATATAAATTATATTATTGTAGACAATTCAAAATAAAATTAGCAACACTTCTCAAATTATGACTTACAAAAATATATCTTTATCCAAACTAGAAAATATAAAAACAAAATTCAAAATCAAAAATATCTCTATCCATCTGTTATATTACATGTAATACCACTGAATTAAGTTATTTGTAAAAATTCATTAAAGGTAATTATGGATTATGGAAATTAACATTATCTCTATTAAATAAGTATCCAAACAATATAAAATAATGGGTTCCACTTTTCTTACTAATTAAAAACTAAAATAAAATAAATCATATATATTAATTATTAAATCAAATAATAAATATAAGTAAATAACATAGCATATCAATTATTTTTATAAATCACAAAATCAAAATAAATAAATATGCTTTTGAACATACTTCAATATTAAAAAATAAAAACGTACATAAATAATTCAAATATAATATTAGTAAAATATAATTTATAAAATATAAACTTTTAACTTTGTAAATAAAATTCTTAAATTAGATGATATATTTTAACTGATAAAATGAAAATATTAAAACTAAGTCTATATATATTAGATTATTCAATGATACAGTGAGACAGATTAAATTATGTATATATATATATATAATTACAGGGTTTTTATAGTTTCTATTACTAAAATATTTAAATAACAATAATATAGGTTAATATATTTAATTAATCTGTTAATATGGGTTAAGATATTTAATAATCTATTTGATTCTATGACATTAAAATAACTAATAAATTAACATGTTAACATATTTTTTTGATAAATATAAAATTACATTCAAATCTATATATAATGGGTCTGTCAATTTTCTAAAACTATAACATTCATATATTAATATAGTTAAAACTATATATATATATATAAATTGATAGATATATTATATAATCATACTATAAATATTAAATTAATATAAATTATATATAATTGCAGTCTATACTATTAAAGAAGGAAACAAAATTGAAATAAACATTTATCCATGTGTTATATTACATGTAATGCAACTGAATATTAGTCCATGTGTTATATTACATGTGAATATTAGTTATTTTCTAAAATTTCACTAAGGGTAATTATGGATTATGGAAATTAACATTATCTCTATTAAATAAATATCCAAACAATATAAAATAATGCAAAATAAATAAATATTCTTTTGAACATACTTAATTTATTAAAAAATAAATCATATATAAATAATAAAAATATAATATTAATATAATATAATTTATAAAATATAAACTTTTAACTTGGAAAATAAAATTCTTAAATTAGATTGATATATTTTAACTTGATAAAATAAAAATGTTAAAAATAAGTCTATATATATATATATTAGATTATTCAATAATATAGTGAGACATGTTAATTTTTTATATATACACAATTACATGGCTTTTATAGTTTCTATTATTAAAATATTTAAATAACAATAATATGGGTTAATCTATACTATTAAGGGAGGATACATCTACCTAAAAAGTTGTTTGGACCTATTCATTAGCTAATAACTTTTTTGGTCTTACCTAATATTATGGAAATTAACATTATCTCTATTAAATAAGTATTCAAACAATATAAAATAATGGGTTACACTTTTCTTACTAATTAAAAACTAAAATAAAATAAAATCATATATAAATTATTAAATCAAATAATAAATATAAGTAAATAACATAACATATCAATTATTTTTATAAATCACAAAATCAAATTAAATAAATATGCTTTTGAACATACTTCAATTATTAAAAAAAAAAACGTACATAAATAATTCAAATATAATATTAGTAAAATATAATTTATAAAATTAACTTTTAACTGGAAAATAAAATTCTTAAATTAGATTGATATATTTTAACTTGATAAAATTAAAATATTAAAACTAAGTCTATATATATTAGATTATTCAATGATACAGTGAGACAGATTAAATTTATGTATATATATATATAATTACAGGGTTTTTATAGTTTCTATTACTAAAATATTTAAATAACAATAATATAGATTAAGATATTTAATTAATCTGTTAATATAGGTTAAGATATTTAATTAATATGTTTTGATTCTATGACATTAAAATAACTAATAAATTAACATGTTAGCATATTTTTTTGATAAATGTGAAATTACATTCAAATCTATATATAATGGGTCTGTCAATTTTCTCAAACTATAACATTCATATATTAATATAGTTAAAACTATACATATATATATATATATAAATTGATAGATATATTATATAATCATACTATAAATATTAAATTAATATAAATTATATAT
The DNA here is from genome assembly GCA_010577795.1 of Isatis tinctoria. Taxonomy (NCBI): domain Eukaryota; kingdom Viridiplantae; phylum Streptophyta; class Magnoliopsida; order Brassicales; family Brassicaceae; genus Isatis; species Isatis tinctoria. Next base: position 150,493 of record VHIU01000578.1, read on the forward strand.
AATTGCAGTATCTATACTATTAAGGGAGGATACATCTACCTAAACAAGGTTGTTTGGACCCTTGGACCTATCTATTAGGTATTAACTATAATACAAGGGTTTAACATTTAAATTATTTAATTAAGGATAGATATGATTAGATAGAGATAACCATAATAATAATAAACCAATAATTAAATCAAAAACGATCTATGCTATGGTAACATAATTAGATCATCACATATACGTGGAGCAAATCAAAGATCAAAGTTTCAACCTATGACCTTCGTAATATCACCATATGGACATATGGCCTTCGTAATATCACCAAATCAAAGTTGCAACTTATAATATTCATATCACCATATGACCTTCGTAGTAGTAGATGAACCTTCAGTATAAAAAGGTGAATATAGTAGAAGTATAATATAGTAGAACTTCTTATATATACTATATTAAAATTACTGATTCATGCTATTCATACTTTTAAATTATAGATTCACACTATTAAAATTTTGATCATATGAAGTTAGTTTTAAATGAACTTTATATGAATCAGAAACATATTATATTTTTAGTAGACCATATATTATCATTATAATAATATTTAACACTAAAATATGTTTTCAAATTCGAATATATTGACCACATATATAATATCCGATATATATAAAATCATATCAAAGTCAAAAATAATCCAAATATATTTTTCCGTAAATCTACAACAAAATCTTTCAACTAATATAAACAACTTTCAAAGTATAAAAAAATCTTTCAATTATTACAAACTATTTTAAAATATTTTTAATCAAAATCTTTCTAACAAAATCTTTCAATCGCCGGCTATAAATATCCCGTTTCTAATATATAGAATATTGGATATTTAGAAGTATATTCCAAACTTGAGATGACCATATCTAATTTTAGAACACTAAAGATATTCGAAACTATATGGAATACAATCTTAAGTCATAACTTATACTATATATTCTCGAATCTAATCCTTAAAATATATAGTTACCAAAACAATATAGTCAAACTTAAATACAATAAATAAATCAGTTTAAACAAATTCGGGAATATATGCAAGGTATACTGTTACCATATTCATATCTTAACAATAAAAAATTATATTTAGATATTTTTAACCGATAGCTATTATCCAAATTATATATAAGAATCGGTCATATCTACTACCCTAAACTCTAGAGCATTCTGTAATGTGCAACTCAAAAATCCAGACAGAAAAATGGTTTCTCAAAGTCTCTTTACTAACCTCAAGGATTTTCAGCCTTAGAAATCCAAATGGTGTAGGGTATACAAGTGAGAATTCTTCATTCTTGGAGACGGTACACTGCAATGACAGGAGAAACATGCGAAGTGATCTTAGCCGATGAGACAGTGAGTTAACAATTAGCCTTATTTTGTATTTACTTATTTGCCGATTCTTATATAACATCTTACTCACCCTCCACGTTTCTTACATTTAACAGGGCATGAAAATCCATGGTTCATGCAGAAAATCCTATATTGGAAAAGTTGAAAAGCAAGTTCTTTGAGGTGAATGGAGGGTTATTGAGAATTTTAATCTATCTCCCGCAACTGGACAGTATCGACCAACAGAGCATTCTTTTAGAAAGAGTTTTTGGGCAACACTACTATAATGCCTTCAACACTTAAATCTAATCAGAACTTTTTTGATTTGAAAAGTTTAGATCAGATTATAAGTGCTGATCTAAAAACTCATTTCTTGCTTGGTAACAATTCATTATTAATTTTTAAAGCATATTAAAAGCTGCCGATTTGGTAAATTATATATATAACAATTAGTTTTATGTTTTGCAGATGTCATTGGGCAAGTTGTTGATATAGTTGATATACCTGTAATTTTGGTTTTTAAATCAAAGGATCGAGACAAACAGAGATTATTTTTAATGGTACTTTAACCATGACAAACTATTCATAGTTCATTATCCATCTTACTAAACAGCTAACAACTTCCTACCTATAATTGAGAACTAGCCATGGCAACCAATTCTTAGTTCATTCAAAGACAAAGCAGTTTTACTAACTAAATCCAATGAATCCATTCCAGTTTTAAAATTCGCATCTAAATTTAAAGTATAGGTTTGTTCCACTGTAGACATACCTTCGGTTCCAAAGATAGTCCTCTCTTAAACTTTTGTAATATTTCTTGTTTTTCTTTCAATTAAGTGGAGGTATATGCTCGCAAAAGAAAGAAAAAATTAAATGAATTAACAATCATTCTTTAAAAATGTAACCTTAAATCTAATTTAAGTAAGTGACATATAGGAGAAGGAGAGTTGTAATTGAATCTCTCCTCAATCAAAAGCTGAGAGGTGAAAATTTGCGTAGCTACTTGCCTGGTGATGTATCTCTGCACATTACAGGTCGATCATTGTTTATGCCAAGAAGAAGAGAGATCCGTTTCAAACAAAGGCACAACATGAAATAATGTGGTCAATAATCTGGAAAAAGCACATTAGTAATGGAGTACCTTCTTAACTCAGAGTCTTATTCGAAGGAACTTCATGGTATCACAAGCAACAACCAAAGCCTGTGTTCTAAAAGTCCTTGGATACGGACTCAGAGAGAAATAAAAAGAAACCAATAAAGCACATCATGATTATTAGTATATAGTAGAAATGAAGAACCAAGTCAAAAAGGAAAAGCACTTACGAATATTAATGAGAACTCCAGATGTTAAATTTGCAGAGTGTTACGGACCCAGTAAAAATGCTTGCCCATTTCAATGCAGCCATTCTGATGTCTTATTCTGACCAAGGTTCTTCTTCATCCGACATACTCATATAAACAAACAAAACTTTATTATGAGAAGAGAAATCAGATAGAATAAAGAAACTAATTTGATTTTAAAATGAATCTCACCTCAGACATATAGTTCGCGTCTTATTGTGGCCATGGTTCTTCTTCATCCGACATACTCATGCAAACAAATGAAAATAAAAAAATTAATGAACCCATGAGACATGGAAATTCGAATTACTTAGCACGAATTTTGGTTGACGGTTTAAGATGCAGTGTTCGTGTATGAATGCTAAAATATAAGATCCTTTTGCTGCAGAACATGTCGTGAAGCACACAATAAGCTTCAGAATCAATACTATTTATACGAACAACATCATGTTATTGAACGTGCAAGTTCTTCAACAAAAAACGGCCAAAATAGCAGTGAACAATTAAAGTATTATTGAAGGGTTTGAACAAGCCTTGACTACACAATCTATCTGCTTTAACATGCTCTTCTCAAACAGCTTGCCAGATTCATCAAGGACAAGATACTCTACTGTATCAACAGAGATTAAGGTAAATGTGCATAACACATCTAGAAAGTACACATGTTTCAATTAGATTAGATAAGCTAATGTGTCTTTTTCTTTATTTCCGTCAATATAAAGTGTCTCTGCCGTGATGAATAAAAAATAAATAAGATCTTACCGATAGGATAATTGGAATAGCCTGTCTTTTAGTCGAATCAAAAGGAAACCTTCTTTGCATAAAAACAATCTATACAATATACAAAAAAACACATGAGAAAAGACGACCCATAAAAGCAATTAAAGAAGCGGAATTGAGTGGAGACCCGAGACATACCTTCCTCCGTACAGCCAAAGCCTAACCCACCGATGAAAGACACAAGTGGAAGATGAACCGGCGGCAGATGAGAAGGCTTTTATGTCGAGTTCGATGAGAAGATCCGGATCCGAGACGCTTCAGTTGGAGTGAAAGGATAGTCTTTGAAGGTCTCATAAGCTCAGCTCTGTATCTTTTGTACATCGTTGGTCGGATTGGAACAAAACGCCTAATGCTTTATACATGTATATTTTCGAGAGAGATTGAGACAGATGATAGAGTTTAAGACAAGAATCAAATGTTCTGTATAATATATCGAAAGTTAGGATCCAGACTAGGAATCGGCAAGTAACCGCTTGCATGTAAAAAAAAAAACGAAGAAAAAGTGAAAACCAGGAGAGAACTTAGAAAAGTCGTTGAAGACAGAAATAAATATTGAAGGTAACGACAAAACGGATATCGTCGATAAAGAAACGTGTCAACAGAATTATTTACCCGCGTTACTATTATCTATTATATTAATAACACTTAAAATTTTTATATTAGTTAGTTAAAATTAACAAAAGACACATACTAAAGCAAGTTATATCTTTAAACGGGCTCTCAATTGTATTAATTTGGCTCATATCTAACAAGAATGTCAATTCTTTTTGCTCAACCCAAATTTGGATCTAGCTTTTAAAAAGATTTCGAGGATAATTATTTGAAACTATAATTTTTTGATATTTGGACTAAAATTAAAAAAAATGAAAAAACTATTATTTTTTTATTAAGAACTACACATTTTAAAAAAAAAATTGCAAAAAATTTATGATTAGTATTTTCCATGATAAAATATGAAAATATTAGTTTGCAATAACAATAATTTTTTAAGTTCAATAATTTAACAAATATAAATATTAAGCTTAACCTTCTTATAAATATTAGTATCTAAATATTAAAATTTTCTAATTTCAAATCTATATTCACTTATCTTTTAATTTTGTTGATTTGATTCTTAAAATTTTGCTATTTCTCTACTCCTTTTTCAATTAAACTAATTTTTCAAAAATTTCTTATCAAGCAATATAAAAGAATACTAATATCAATGTAAAATGTCAAATATCAATATAAATTTACTTATAATTCCAACCGCAAGTATTAAATATAGTTTTTCTATAAATGTGCAATATTGTCATTGTCTTCTAATACTTTTATAAATCACATCTATATTTATAAATTTAAATTTATTTGGTAAATACAAAATTAAATATAATCCCGCGCTCAGCGCTCCGTGTCTCAAAAAATCAAGCAAAAAAAACAAGAGCTATTTATTAACGACTAAAAAGAACACACTAAATAATTAACACCACACATTTATATAATTGTTTACTTTAATAATGTTATTATTTATAATTATATCACATAAATATTAAATATTCATAAATAAATTTCATTCAAAAAATAGTAATCATATCCCGCGCGCCGACGCGCGGATCCGGGTCTAGTTTACCGTTAAGTTACTTGCAATTATCAATTTGGCCCAGACGATGATAAGTAGTCGTCTATTTGGATTAGCAGTAACTTTACTTGTTTCAGAAAAAAATTAAAGAAGTGAGATAACCCCCTGACTTGGAATTTTATAAATGAAGCAAGAAAAAATAAAAGAGCAAAGAATACTTTTGACCGTAGAAATTAAAAAGAGTATGAGCAAAAACGACACCTGTAATTATATATACCTGGACTTCAGATTGGGGTATTGATTGAAACAAAATAATAGTTTGTCAGAATTGGTGTGAGAAGCTTCGTCTATGGTGCAACTCGTTCCAAGACAATATATGAATCTTAGTTTGTTATATTGATATGTATCAAGTCCAAATTTTGACTATCAGCTGCTTTGCAAAGACACATGTGTATCTATACTATTAAGGGAGGATACATCTACCTAAAAAAGTTGTTTGGACCTATTCATTAGCTAATAACATTTTTGGTCTTACCTAATATTATGGAAATTAATATTATCTATTAAATAAGTATCAAAACAATATAAAATAATGGGTCCCACTTTCCTTACTAATTAAAAACGAAAATAAAATAAAATCATACATATTAAATTATTAAATCAAATAATAAATATAAGTAAATAATATAAAACATCATTTCTTTTTCTAAATCACAAAATAAAAATAAATAAATATTCTTTTGAACATATTTCAATATTAAAAAATAAAAACATACATAAATAATTCAAAATAATATAATTTTGTAAAATATAAACTTTTAACTTGGAAAATAAAATTTTAAAAATGGATTGATATATTTTAACTTGATAAAATGAGAATATTAAAACTAAGTATATATATATATATATTAGATTATTCAATGATATAGTGAGACAAGTTAATTTTTAATATACATAATTACAGGGTTTTATATTTTCTATTATTAAAATATTTAAATAACAATAATATGGGTTAAGATATTTAATTAATCTGTTTTGATTCTATGACATTAAAATAACTAATAAATTAACGGGTTAGCATATTATTTTTATAAATGTGAAATATATTCAAATCTATATATAATGGGTCTCAAACTATAATATTCATATATTAAAATATTTAAAACTATATATATATATATAAATCAATAGATAGATTATATAATCATACTATAAATATGAAATTAATATAAATTATATTATTGTAGTCAATTCAAAATAAAATTAGCAACACTTCTCAAATTACAAAAATATATCTTTATCCAAAATAGAAAATATAAAAACAAAAATCAAAATCAAAAATATCTTTATCCATGTGTTATATTACATGTAGTGCCACTGAATTAACCTATTTTGTAAAATTCATTAAAGTTAATTATGGATTATGGAAATTAACATATCTCTATTAAATAAGTATCCAACAATATAAAAATGGGTTCCACTTTACTTACTAACTAAAAACAAAAATAAAATAAAATCATACATATTAAATTATTAAATCAAATAATAAATATAAGTAAATAACATAACATATCAATTATTTTTATAAATCACAAAATCAAAATAAATAAATATGCTTTTGAACATACTTCAATTATTAAAAAAAACATACATAAATAATTCGAATATAATATTAATAAAATATAATTTATAAAATTCAACATTTAACTTGAAAAATAAAATTCTTAAATTAGATTGATATTTTTAACTTGATAAAATGAAAATATTAAAATTAAGTCTATATATATTAGATTATTCAATGATAACGTGAGACAGATTATTTTTTATATATATAATTACAGGATTTTTATAGTTTTTATTATTAAAATATTTAAATAACAATAATATGAGTTAAGATATTTAATTAATCTGTTAATATGGGTTAAATATTTAATTAATCTGTTTTGATTCTATGACATTAAAAATAATTAATAAATTAACGGGTTAGCATATTTTTTATAAATGTGAAATTTAATTCAAACCATATATAATGGGCCTGTGAATTTTCTCATACTATAATATTCATATATTAATATAGTTAAAACTATATATATATAATATTTATAAATCCATAGATGTTTTATATAATCATACTATAAACATGAAATTAATATAATTATATCATGGGCAATTCTCTAAAATGGCATATTTTCATATTTTTGTTACAAAAATAGCACATCATGTTCAAAATGACAAAGATATGATTATATATCTCCTTTCTAAATTAGAAAACAAATTCGCATTAAAGAATATTCTAAATTTGTGTAAATTGAAGACATAATAATGATTAACTTATTATTAGATTATATGTATGTTTATGACACTAAAGATAGTGTTTTCAAATTTCTTTATTGGAAAAAGTTTCTTTAAAACAATTTTGAATGGTAACATTATTTTGAAATAAGTATAATTTAGTGTTGAAGTCCAATATCTTAACAAATATGAATATATTAAGCTAAACATTTTTATAAACATTAGTATCTTCAATTTTCTATTTTTAAATTAACTTTGACTTGTCTCTCAATCACACTGATGTAAGTCATAATTTTTTTTGCTTTGTAAAACTATTTTTTCTCTAAATTTATAATCAAACCATAAAAAAACTCACAAAATAATACACACCACAACTTTATGTAATTGTTTACTTTAATAATTTTATAAATTCTAATTATATCACAAAAGTGAAAAAAAATTCATAAAATTATGTGTGTGATTGCAAAAATATTAATCATATCCCGCGCGCCGACGCGCGGATCCGGGTCTAGTTTAGTGTAAAACAGATCCATTGCATACCTTAAAGTGCTGCAGAGGATACTTGACTTCAGTCACATTTATTTGACCCTACAAAACCACCAACCACGCATAGACATTACAACTTAACATGTAGTAACTTTTCATGTCTTAAATAAGGCGAGAAAGCTGCTGGTGTTTCTTGGGCCCTCCTCATAAAATTTCTGCACAAAATCTCCTTGTCTAAATCAGGTCCATTTACAAAATAGAATAGCTTATCAAATAGGATTGAATGGTCATGTGCATTTGAGAGGTAAAAGTCCGGATTTGTTTACCTTGATCCATAGGTGAAAGCCTGATTTTTTTACTGATAAATAACTCTCATGACCAGTACAAATGTACAATCTTTGAGTCGAGCCTCCCGTCTACTCGATGGAAAGGTATACGCACGACATGTATAGAGAAGAGAGGATCAAACAAACAAGGGGAGAGGCCAAAGTCAAAACGATGGTCTCATCCAAGTAGAGTTGATTCCGTCATCCCAACAAGATATCAATTCGATGATCGTTTATGATTTACTGGCTTTCATAGTGCATAGCTTCCCTTCCATCATTCAAGGATACTCCTCTATGCTCTAGAGCTCTAGCAGCTTCCCGGTCTACGACAATCTCTGATCTGTTGACATTAGGATACATCCTAGTCAACAATAATTTAAATTTCTTTCTACTTGTGAACATGTTTTTTTTCAAACTAAAAATGTATAGTTGAAGAGTTTCTTGGGCATTTTTTTTTTCTCAAACAGATTTGTTTATAGTTCAGAAGGTTATATCATTAAAATCTCATTATTTTTGGTGTACTCTAGACTTGAAAATATTCATTCCGAGTCATACTTTCTCATAGCTGCAAACATTTTTCGAGGATATATCAAATATACGGGCTTTTAAAATAATTTGGAGGATAAAAAGATTCAAACTCAATACATCTAACTAACTTTTCATGATCTTAACCATTACACTACAAATGATACTATTAAAAAGTGGACCGATAAGTGAATATATTATTGGGTCCGAAGCTCAAGTTTGTAATGCTTGGTGTCAAGGCCCGACACTCGAATCAGAAAGACCAAGGCCAAACAATTATTCTAGGAACATGAACAAATAATGCAAATCTTTAGATAGAGAAATTAGAATGAAAAAGATAGATATCATGGCCCATGTGCATCTTTATCCTGTCTAGACCTCACCATTCACTTGTCTTTTGGAGGACGAAAATAGGCATACCCTGCAAAGAAGGCTTGAAATATAGTGAGAATGAGAAGCGTCAAAGCAGCGCAAGATGAAAGACATGTCCAAGGACTATCAAAATGGGTATGCATGAATCCTGCACGATATACATGACATCCTGATGAAGTATACTCATTAACTCCTTCAAAGACACGAGCTAAGTAACTCTCAGAGACGTGAAAGACGATGTCTTTACCAATGACCTTAAAGATTTCAGAGACTTCACAACCTGATCCAAAGTAGTTCTCTATAATCCCTTTTTCGTTTAGAAACGTCGCATCATCCTCATGTTTAGAAGACATCCCATGAACGCTACGTAACTTGTCATGTGGTTGCTTGAATCTGCATAGAACTGTTCAAAGGCGACACAGTTCAGGAAGACCGAGATGAGAAAGTCATCTAAGATCATTTGTGGTATCTCGACAACATTCTTCTTAAGCTTTATATCCAAAAGTGTTTCTGGTTGTTGTTCGGTCTGAACTTTATCCCTCGTAACCGAAGTTTTTTTGCTGATAGAACCAATCCTAGAAAAGGGCGAGGAAGATCCGTTTCTTGTCTTTCATTTTTCTTCAGGCATAATAGGCATAAAAATCTTTCGAATAAGATCAAGAAGATGGGTTGCTTCAAGTTTATAGCGTTTCAACCAAAACTCATCTGGTTTTTCTATGGAATAGCTGAAGAAGTTAAATGTAATCACATTTAGCTCACTCGAGGTTACTATCTTCGATTTCTTGAATATAGTTTCAAGAAGAAAGAAAGGAACCTGGTTCTCCAAAAGTAGTAGATCACTCCTTATAGCTGGTAAAATCCATGGAACCCTAAAGATAGGATCATCTTCAACCCCAAGGAACCGGACTTCTCCTGCTACCACCATGAACAACATGAGAATGAAGCAACCGTCAAGAACCATCATATCAATCAACTTCTTCTGACCACACACATCATTATGATAAAGGCTCTCTGAATAAGACTCTCTTATCTCTTCCTCCAAGAGTGACACTGCTTCAATCAAATCTTTTGGATCCACACCCTTTTCTTGAGCTCATCCATGAAAAAACCGAGGAGACGATGCTTGTGCTCTTGAATCATCTTGAGATGTTCTTTGCCGTGATGGTATGGACCGATTGAGACGATCCTAGGTTCATAAGCATTCTCGTTGTTCTTTTCGAGTCTCTGAGGGATTCTAAAGATGCAACATTTTTCCTCCGGCTGATTTCTTCAGAAGCTTGGGACTGATCCTCCTGAAAGTAAGTCACAAGGCTTTTCAGCAGCTAGAGCCATATCACCACCATCGTCTTCATCATTGCTGGTTGTTTGTTCACGAGTGTTCATTATTCTGACGAAATGTAATGTGAGCAAGTTTGAGATATTGTAGTAGGAGGAAGAAGAGGAATCCAATGATATCAAAGACTTGGGAATCACTTCTCGATGCAAATAAACAATTTTTTTACCAGTTACGAGAAAAAAAACTTCATCAAATAAAATAAAGACCATTGACGTTCAAATTATATAGATAAAAAAGACCACTAGCCAGTGAGTAGTGGTGACTCAACTAATACGACTAATCTAACCAGATTACGACGCTTAATCAATAAGTGCTGCTAAACGAACATAGCCTAGGTGTTTTGTTTATAGAGATAGGAGCAAACTATAATCTACTGATTGATCAAATAATAAAAATAATTTTTTTATGTTATGTTATCATATTATTAACACACCGACTGTGTGATGTGTGAAGACATAGATTTACTTAAAAGAAAATTAAGATCAACAAGTCGATACTTACTATTGTAATATTCAAACTTGAGTGCGTACAAAAGTAGGTAAGAAGAAGAGTGATGTACATCACTGGAGAAATATCGCATGTGAGGAGAAGAAGCAGAGGCTGAACATGAGATATCGCCATGGATCTGTATGAAGCTTGTTGATTTCCAAAGTGGAAAATATACTTTTGTTTAATTTCGCAAAAGAAGGTCAGCGATACATGTTATGCTTATATACAGACTATGATAACTCCCTATATAATTGGATCGGTCAAAATTAATCTTGTATATTAATCTTCCAACGTTCTAGGCGAGAATCTTTAATTAATATTAGCTTAGATGTCATTGGCATATTTCACCCCCGCCTTGCTTTCTATACACTATACAAACATTTTCTATTATTAATAGATTATGATAACTTTCTTAATTAGTGGATGGCAACACAAATATTATCCTGCCTATATATTATTAATCTTCCACGATAAGCGAGAATCTTCTTTATATTAGCGTAAATGTTAATGTTACAGTTTCGTAAAAAAAAATGTTACAGTTATACAGAATGCCCGTTGGGCTTTAATATTTACCTTCATTTTGTTAGGCTTTCATTTTCTTTACCATGTTGCAGATATACAGCGAGAAAATAAAATATCTTTTAGATCCGAGCCAAGAGAATCGAGTTTTTAATCAGAGATGCCTTTTCTCTTATTTGGTAGTCTGAAAAAGACACCGAGTTATTTGAATTTATTTTTGAATTAAATTAAATCGCCAAATACGGTTTATTATTGACGCACCTTACTAAGTTGAAAGAATTACATATTATACCTGGGTTTGCATCCACCTACCTAACCTTATCGGATCTAACTTGAAATTCACAATCCCTAATCGAATTCAAACAAAAAATTCAAAGCAAACGCGATTTATTGAGACGCTCTTTCCTTATACCATTTGTTCATAAACTGAGAGTGTCCCTTCATCAATCGAGAAGCGAAAACCAAAACTAAACGACTCTCACATCTCGTAATCTCCTACTCCTTGTCCATTTGAATCTCAAATCTCCTCCTCTAGATGATGACTAGACAAAAAAGGATGGCTCATAGAAAACAGAAAAGCAAGGTTGCTCCTCCTCCTCCTCCTTTAGTTAGGAATGAAGAGGTCGAAGAAAGAGAAGATGTTGATCTTTCTCTTAGACTAGTTGTTTATGCTCCTCCCAAAGTGGGAATGACTACTGCAGAAGAAGTAGAAGAGGGAAGCCAAGAAACAGTTAACACATCGGCTGGTCACGGCGGGAATGAAGCAAACACGATAAGTATTTTGAATTCGTGGAACTGGTAGAAATAGGGAAAATGTAGGTTTTATGTGGAATTTAAATTCGTAGAACTATGTTATATTGAGGTTATATTTGGTTATCAATATTTGTTGCAGCGATCCGAGGGAGAGGTGGAAACGATGGCGATGCGATCTCTGGAAATGTACTTTCAGCTGTCAGAGTAAAAGAAGAAAGTGAGGATATCGACCATGTGTGTATCCAGCAAACTGTGTAGAAATGCTAGAGGGTTGAATCCTCCCCTGAGTAATGAGGAATAGCGTTGGTTTAAAACTCATCCTCAGTTCAAACACATTTTTCACCTGCCAAAAAGGAAGCCATAAGCTTATGGGCATGTGGATGCTCTTTCTTCGAAATGCAAAGATCGAAAGGAAGAAGGAAGTTTGGTTCGTTGTGAATGCACTTCAAAAAACACGGTGATTAACGTCATTTTATTAGCATCACTCCAATAACCGACGTTAAATCTGTAGTGAGTATATACTAAAGTCATAATTTAACGTCACTTAACAGATCAACTTAAAATTTGTACCATTAAGATTGAGCTTTTGGATCAATTGCCTTTTATAGAAAAGGCCCAATCAATTTATTAAACATTTTGGTATTAAAAACATTTTGTACGAAGAGCTGTACGAAGAGCTGTAAAAATCACAAATATATTTCACTGTTTCAATTTTTTTTTTTCAGCTCGATTTCTTCATCTTCTTCACTGATTGATTCCAATCCTTCTCACAGATTGATTCGAATTCCTCTCACCGATTGATTCAAATTTCTAGGGTTTCTGATTCGAATTCTTCTCATTGATTTGTTTCCGACACCTTAGGTTCGTTGGTGATTTTTTGGGGTTTACTATATTTTCTTGTTAAGCTCGTGATTCTAATAGCTTAATTTTGTTAACATGGAAGGTTTGTAACTCGTGGGAAGTTTCGTGTTCTTTTTGGAGGAGGAGATTAAGCTTGGGACCGTGATCTTCTTCGTGTTCGTTTCCCAGCTTCGATTCGATTGAAGTTTCTAGGTTTCGTTGATTTTTCTTAACAAGTTTACCGGTTCCGGTCGAATCCTCTCGGCTCAATCGAAAAAGATCTCTTCCTTCTTCGAGTTTTTTCCGATTTCGTCCGATTGCTTTTTATTCATGGATTTTTCACTTTCTTCCATGTTTGTAGCTTATGGAGAAGCGGGTTGAACTACTCACACGGCTCGGTCAGTAAGATAATTTCGGTCTCCATAACATGCTGTTTATTTCTCTTCCTTTTCCTCGTTTATGCTAATTAAGTTGCGATACTTGTCTTGAAATGATGATTGGTTTGGTCCCCATTTCGTGCTTAGATAGTTAGATTGATCAAATCTAATTTTGTTTCCTTTGTCTTCTTTCATACGTAAAGTGTGACTCCTACATTTCTATGTGTTGTGATGGTAGTTTCTTTGATCTTGATTTTGGTTTAAGTTTGGATCACTTTCTTTTCTGGAGTTAACCTTACAAACGTAGAAGTGTATTAGTTTTATTGATTCGATGTTTTCACTTGATTTCAACTTGTAATCATAATTTGTTCTTGATTGATGAACAAAGAATTATTCTGATCTAAGGTACTAATAAGTGGTCTCACATCATAATCGTAACTATGGTTTTTTTCAGTGATTATTCGAGGCAGCTGAATGGCGATGAGTATGCAGGAAAGTCCTGAACGTGAGTGGCCATGAGTATGCCCACAAACAGCCTTTTATTTTGTTATGTAAGAATACAATGAGTATATCAGCATATTACATATATTGACTGTTTAAGAAACATAGTTTGTACTTTAAAGAAACATAATTTGAAATGAATGAATTTTTTCAGTTTAAAACTTGGATTTATACTTTTCGATGTATTAATGTATTAAAAATAAAAATAATTAAATGAAGAAATACTATAATAGCATCGGTTAAAAAATGGCATTAAAAATCAACGTTAGATTGTGACGTAAGAAAACGTCGGTTATTCGACCGAAGTCAAAAGTTTTAGCGTCGGACGTTAAGACGACACTTCCACAACCGACGCCAATATATTAACATCGTTTGATAACCGATGTTAACTACAAAAAATAAATGTCGTAAATCAGCGTGTTCTTTGTAGTGATGGTGTGCCCACCCGCTATGGTCTAGCTGAACACGCTCTGATATCCGGATTTGACGGCCGCAACTATCCAACTAATTATTTGGAAGCGGGCAACATGAATTTCGTGAAGAAGCATTTTAAGAAGCAACCAACAATCCGACATCAATACGTGAAAGAAAAGCTACTGAAAATGGAACCTGCTTGAGATTGGTTTAAGATGGCAGTGCTATTTTTCCTATCAAGCATTGTTATAGGACAGACAAAGGTGGGAGAAGATGCTACGCCAGTGAAACCCTTCTTCCTAAGAGCAGTGAGTGATCTCAAATTATGTGAGAAATTTTCTTGGGAGAGAATGTCATTTAAACACATGCTTAAAAAGATATGGCACACGATGGATCATTTTGATGGGGAAGTGAAGGGGAGTTCACCGTGGTCGATTCCCGGATTCTGTTTTCCTCTCTATGTAAAATTTATTAGAGGTATTAGTAATTGTTACTACTTATTATTTTCTCTAACTAAATGTGACTTGTGTAGCTTTTGGCGTTTGAGACAATTCCAAAAATGTGGGAGAAATTCCGAGAACATTATCCAGGCTCGCATAAAACTTGTCCTAGGATGTGCACGACCATGTTCAAGAAAGTCGAAATGAAAGGGTTCCCTCTTTGAAAATAATAGAGAACTTGCCGACACTATGGTTAGTTGTCCTTCTTTGCATATGATTTTTTTTTTTATGTTTTTAATCCGTATTGGTTGTTTACATTCACAGAATATTAAGAGCATCCTGACTCCAACGGAGGACGAAAAATCTCTTCTGGCTCGAATCACAGAAGCTGATGATGATGTTGATAAGCATGATATCGTTGTTGAGAGTTGGATGCAACCAACGGAGGACGAAAAATCTCTTCTGGCTCGAACCACAGAAGCAGATGATGATGTTGATAAGCATGATATCGTTGTTGAGAGTTGGATGCAATGTCATAATGAAGGAAAGAAGATACTGTTTGAAGAGATGTACATGGAAGACATGGCTTCCAGAGTAGAAGAGGAACCTGAGAATGCGGAGAAGGAGGAAATACCGGATAGTGCAATGGAGAAGCTGCTAAATAGGGTGAAACATATGATGGGAGAGCTGAGGAAGGAAATGGAGGAGAAATTAGATGCGATGGAAAAATGACTGGTAACCAAGGAAGCGTTTGTGAAGGACGAGATAAAAGTCAGAAAGGCGGGGGAAGATGCTGTTGGAGAGAACTCAAAGGTAACAATTTCTATTGGTGTTATTGGTATTCTAACAATTTCTACTGGTGTTATTGGTATTGGTATTGGTGTTGGTGTTGGAAAGATGGTGTTGTAGATTGGTGGTATTATGTATAACTGTTTTCAATTGCAGGGGTCTGAAAATGTGAGGAAGCAGATTAGTCCAATGCGGAAGTCAGAGAAGGAGAAAGCGACGACAAAATGAAAAAGGGTATTAAGAGGAATGAGACGGGAGGAGGAGGACAAGACGTGTACCCAAATAGGGCATTGATACGGTCTAGGAAAAACTGAACAATTGCTGTTTCTTTTCTTCTTCTTCTTTTGGTTTTACTGAACTATTGTTGTTTCTTTTCTTCTTCTTTTTTTGGTTTTACTGAACTATTGTTTTTTATTTTGCGGAATGAACTCATATCACTCGAAGTATCGTTGTTTATTTTGGAATGAACGACTTGAACATTTTCATAATTTTACTTGATTTTAATTGACTTTAATTGATTTTACTCGACTTTAATTGATTTTACTCGATTTCATTTGCTTTGTTAGTGTAAACAGAATTAGGTAATTAAGTCTGTTATGCTCATTATGCGTTTTCTGATGTTTTTGATAATTACTTGTCATTATATTTAAAATTGGAGTAATTGACGCGACAGTTCTTTATTGAGTTTCTCGTTTCTTCATTACGACGCTTTGTTACTCCACTCCAACTTCCACTTCTTTCATCCTTATTTCTAGATATTTCTCTCATTTACTCACTTTTTCGAGCTCAAATCCTCTGAAACTCTCTTATTATCTCTTCAAAACACGGTTTTAAAACGTCCTTTTCTCTGCCGATCCAATGGAATACTACCATAAACTGTCCGATGTGCGGCCCTGCATTAAGGGATGACATATAAGAGCGAATGTAGAGCGAATGTATCCTCTACCTGCAAATGATTCCGACTTCATTGTCATGGACATTGAGGTATGTGAAATTGATCGATCGCTTATATCTGTAGGGACTTTGGAATTGAGAAACCCTGATTGTAGTGAGTTTTGAGTGTGAATACTTTAGGGTCAAAGGATAGAAGGAAGAGTTAGGCATAATTTTGCGGTACACTATAAGGAGTTTTTGAAAGAAAATGAGTGGTTTTCTTTCATGACCTTCGGACCAGTTGACTATGACGATACAATTCGAGCAATGAACCATACTTTCAGGATGTATTTATATCAGGATAGTGTCGTGAAAAGAGTTGCTCCTCCGGCTGTGGAACCTTGCCAAAACTTTACGCCATTTTGTTCAATACTCGATGTTTCAGTGGATCTCACTGTTTTAGTAGGTACAATTTCTTAGTATTACTTCTTTCGCCAAATTTTACTTGGGTTTGTTTTTAGTCGTTTTGACACAAGTTTTTTGAATGTGTAAGATTTGGTTGGAGTGATGTTCGACGTGGAGGCATTGCTGAATGTAGGTGGCCACATGCTGAGTTTTAAAATCCGAGGCATAGGATTTGTTCCTAAAACATTTACTACACAATATCATTTTGTTTTTGTTCTATTGTTAACTATCTAAAACATATTAGAGCATCCACATTGGTGAACCCCTCTTATTTTAATAAAAAAAAAAATTTTAAATGAAGACAAAAAAAAAATTTCAACCACTCCCCTCTCTCCACGTGGTGAATCCGAGGAGAGAGGGGTTCACTACCCAAAACTTTTTACAAGCGGTTCAATACTATTCACCCTTTCTTTTTATTATTTAATAATTTTTTTTCCCATGAACCTCCTTGTGATACCCTTGTGATACCCCAATGTGGCTGCTCTTATAGTGGTTACGTCTTGTAATGTGAAGTGTCTGGACAGTCAGCTAAGACGATTCATGAAAAACTACAAGGTGTACAATGGCGAACCTCTTATCGTCTGTCTGAAGCATTGGAAAGTGCATAGAGGGTTTGATGGACCAAGTAACATGAGCATTGTCAATCATGGTTCCG
Organism: Isatis tinctoria; assembly: GCA_010577795.1. Lineage (NCBI taxonomy): Eukaryota > Viridiplantae > Streptophyta > Magnoliopsida > Brassicales > Brassicaceae > Isatis > Isatis tinctoria. Next base: position 167,980 of record VHIU01000578.1, read on the forward strand.
TGTCCAATGTGTGGAGTGAGCCGGATGCTCTCGAACTTAAAGACCTGAAGATTATGTAACTTATTTAGAGTTCTCTATTTTTTTACGAGTAAAGAGTTTTCTGTTTTTTATGACTTACGAGTTCTCTGTTTCTTCAGCCTTGCTCAGATGCGAAATGAGTGCGAGGAGGCAAAGAAGTGGAAGGATATCCAAATCGACAACTCCAACTCCTTAAAGAACTCCAACTCATCAAAGAAGTAGTTTCTGTTTTTTATTCCTATTTCGGTTTATGCTGCGTGTTTTTTGAAGACATTATTAACGGGTTAACAAATGTTTATAACTTGGCCTCTTTATGATTTTTTTTTTGGCAATTTCAATTATACACTTTTCTGTATACAACAATTCGCAAATACACTTGCTAATTGTCCATTTTAAATATACACTTTTTTAATAAGGCAAAAGACAATCATATCCTTCTATTGTTTTCTACCTTCATCGTCCTCTTTTTGGATCGTCACCTCACAAGCGTATTGTCGCCGCCAGGCCGGAGAACACCGGATGTCCTAGATCCGCCGTAGTCAACACTGCTCGGAAACGGAAGCTGAGATCGGATACCGCCGGGGAGGTTGCAGCGACGGAGGTCTCGCCACGGAGTTTTCTCTCTACGCCGATGAAATGGAAGTCTCCTCGCCGATGTGCTGTTTCGAGCCCGAGGACGCCTATGGAGGTAATTTATGAGCGAATCTACTTGTTCTTTATTGCTTAAATCCGTTTCTAGCGATATCGATTTGATTGATTGTGAGAGAATCACTCCGATTGTTGTTCTTATTGGAATTTACAATGCTTTCTTAATTGTTATTCAATTTCAGGAGATTAAAGAAGAATCTAACGGAAAATTAGAAAGTCCACTGATATCAGCCGTGAAAAACCAATTTGATTGTTTAGATGTTAAATCAAAGTGGAATCCTAGAGGTATAAACAATCCTTCTGATTCTTCAGTGTTCTATTGATTGATGTACGATTAGTTGATGTACGATTGATATGTTTTTAATGCACAGATGATGAACAAATGAAAGCTATGAAGGAGGCATTACACGTGTCTAAGGCCTCAACTATAGTTTGCCGTGAGCATGAGCAAAAGCGTGTTTTAGAGTTTGTGAAAGGTTGCATGGAACAAAAGAAGGCTGGGAGTTTGTATATATGCGGCTGTCCTGGAACTGGCAAGTCATTATCGATGGAGAAAGTGAGACAACAAGCAGAAGACTGGGCAAAGCAGGTGATCAGTCTTGTTGTGTCTATTTCAAGATCTTGTGATTAGTGTGAATTTGTGATCTTCTTCTTCTGATCCTTTCTTTGTCTAGTTGAGTATCAATCTGTATCCCGTACAGGGAACTTCAACTTTGATGTGAACAGCAAGAGAATCAAGGTAAGAACTTTGATGGTGAAAATGGTCTATTTTGTTTCTGTTGCTGCCGCTAGCTGATGGTTAATATGCTTTCATTGTTTTTATATATGCAGGCATTGTGACAGGAGTTGGAGAAGAATGGATGGGAATCGACGTGAATGCAACCTTATTGGGTTACTTTATTATGATGTAGTAGTAGATCGTATATACTGTTTGATTTTGAATTTGTAAGTCTTGGTTCTTATTAATTTTGTAAGGCTTTATAAAATATTTGTAAGGTTTTACGAAGTTTTTAAAAACAATTAAATGCTGTTTTTACAGATTTATAAGGGTTTATAAAACTTTTTGTAAGGGTTTATAAACCATATAAAACTATGTCTATATAACATGTAACTTAATAACTATATACCTTATGTGAAATTTATAAGAGGTTTATAAATCTATTAATTATAGTATAATTTATAAAATCATTAATAAGGGTTTATGAAATTATTTATAAAGGTTTGTAAATCATTTATAAAGGTTTATAATTTCATTTTTGTAAAATAACCTTATTTATAAAGGTTGATAAATCATTTATACGGGTTTATAAAATCATTTATAAAGGTTTATAAAATCATTTATAAAGCTTTATAAAACTATATCTATAACCTTATAAAACCTAGAGCTATATACCAAACCTTATAAAAATATTTATAAAGTCTTATAAAACAATTTATAAAGCTTTATAAAAATTTTATAAAACTATTTATAAAGCTATTGTTTATAAAAACCTTATAAACTTATTTCTTAAGCCTTATAAAACATTTTGTAAGGGTTTATAAAGCCTTACTCAATGATGTTTAGAGAGCATTATAAAACTTTTGTAAGAGTTTATAAATCATTTATAAACGTTTATAAAACTTTTATAAGAGCTTATAAATCTATTTATGATCCTATAAGGGCTATTATCAACAATCCGGAAACCATTTATATTGGATAATATTTATATTGGATAATAAATTACTTATAAACTAGAACTATAAAGCCTTAATTACAAACCTATTTATCTTATAAACCCTAGACCTAATAAAATCTTATAAAAGCGAGAACTATTAAGCTTCATAAAACTGTTTATAAAGCCTTATACAACTGTTGATAAAGCTTTCTAAAAATATTGGTAAAGACTTATAAAACTATTTAGCCTAAGAGAAGCTTTATAAACATATTGATAAAAACTTATAAAACTATATCTTCCATTTTTATAAGGCTTTATAAAGCCATATAAAACCAGAACTATAAAGCATTACAACCTATTTATCTTAAAAACCTAAGCCTTATAAAATCTTATAAAAGATAGAACTATTAAGTTTCATAAAACTATTTAGAAAGCCTTATACAACTGTTCATAAAGCTTTATATAAATATTTATAAAGCCATATAAAATATTTATAAAACTTTATTAAAATATTTATAAAGTCTTATAAAACTATTTGTCTAAGAGTGGATCGAGTAAGATTGATGGGTGTAGCTTCCATTTTTATAAGGCTTTATAAAATCATATAAAACCAGAACTATAAAATCTTACAAACTTATTTATCTAAAAAACATAAGCCTTATATAATCTTATAAAAGCTATAACTATTAAGCTTCATAAAACTGTTTAGAAAGCCTCATAAAATCTTATAAAAGCTAGAACTATTAAGCTTCATAAAATTGTTTAGAAAGCCTCATAAAATCTTATAAAAGCTAGAACTATTAAGCTTCATAAAACTGTTTAGAAAGCCTTATAAAACTGTTGATAAAGCCTTATAAAACCTATTTATAAAGCCTTGTAAAAACTATATATAAAGCCTTATGAAAATATTTATAAATGGTTATAAAACTATTTAGCCTAAGAGTTGATCGGGTAAGATTGATGAGATTAGCGGCCATTTTTATAAGGCTTTATAAAACTCTATAAAATCATATAGAACCGGAACTATAAAGCCTTACAAATCTATTTATTTTATAAACATGAGCCTTATAAAATCTTATAAAAACTAGAACTATTCAGCTTCATAAAACTGTTTATAAAGCCTTAAAAAATATTTAGAAAGCTTTATAAAACTATTTAGTCAGACAAAAGAAGAGACTGTGTAATTATTGATGAGAGTAACCTCCATTTTTAATTGATGTGTGGTGTTTCATTTGTGTAACAAATTATTAATTGGTAAGACATTCACCGGGTTTTAGCTGCATAACATGTTTACTTGAGAGATTTGTCCTTGGAGTTTGCATAATGGCTTATAACAAATCATTGATTGTTGCTTGCATTATAAATTGCATATTGTGGTTTTTAAACACTTAATAAATAAAATAGTTATAAAGGTTTATAAAAATTTATCTACAATGACTTATTAAACCCATATTGATCCATGATTTATACATTTTTATAAAGGTTTATAAACCCATTTATAATGGCTTATAAACCCATTTATAATGGCTTATAAAACCATCCCAGCTCTACATTTTCAGATGATGGTTCTTCCTTTCCATTTTGTAACTTTGTTCCCAGTTTCTTCTTTCTCGTGCCGTTTGATCTGTTCACATTCTTCTTACCAACTTGTTTTTCCGTATCCTTTGGATGACCTCCGAATCCAACTTCGAAGGGCTTGACTTCGTACAATCCGACTTTTTTACTGAGCTTGATGTTTTTTCTGAACGAGTAGTACTGAAATGAAGTTTAGAGGCCATGTAGTTGCAGTTTTCCAAAGCGGATGCTATGACTCTTTTAACGATCCTTATAAATGATCCAGTTTCACTCCAAGACATGTACTGCATCATCTTATCTTCTTATGTTGTTGTATGTTAAACTTGGGATGTCGAGGTATCATCGGGTGCTTGTTCAACCTTCAATGGAAAAAACAACAACAATTGATAACATTTATAAAATCATTTATAATGCTTTGTAAACCATTTATAATACCTTATAAAATCATTTATAATGTCTTATAAACAATCATACATTCACAGTCTATTTATTCACATAACTAATGGCTTTACCAAACAATTCAATACTTTTTCCAATGCCTTTACGCTTCAGATAAGCCCATGTGAGACCAACAATGAGACCAACAGTGATATCCAAACACTTATCATCCGACCAATATAATAGCGAAACCAACAATGTTTTTGGCATGTAGACGTTGACTTTTGTAATCTGTTTAAGATTACTTACTTCTGATTGACGATTTCACTAGTGACGGTGGACGATGTATTCATAATGTTCCTTCCAGCTACTTCAATTGCATCACAAACCTTGTCTGCCACAAATGATAAAAACAGATTTTAATTTTCAATTATCAGAAACCTAATTAAAATCTGTTTCTCCAGGAAGAAGACCTAAGAGTTTCTTCCGGCCGTGCTATTTACCACTTAGCTCGTGAAGAATCCAGAAACTTTGGTAACCCCAGAGAGCACTCCATTCGCCACTTTCTCTGTCATTTTCGTCATCTTCTTCACTCTGTTATAACCTAATCAAACAAGTACAATAAGATACATGACAAGACTAACTTTTTACAAAACTCTTGAGTTAATAAATAGAACACAATCTAGAAGAGAAGCAATATTGAAGATACCTTTTGAGACGTTTCAGGTTGCAGGGCTGACTTCTCTCTCCTTCTCTGCTTTCGACAACTTCCCTTTCAATGAAATCATTTCCCCACCAAAGAATCCCTTTGATTAACTGTCCAGAGCCAGCAGCGATCAGTTTCGCTGCGACACCATTGTAACTCCACTGTAATCCTCCACATTCGGAGCCAAAGTCGTCCAGTACGCCGTACATTGCTTCTCCACCATCTTCTTTCTCTTTCCCGTCAACTCTTCCGGTGATGTTTCCTTCGCCGCCGTCAAATCCATCATGTTTTCCCCTTTCTCCTCGCTCGGTTTCTCCGCCATGAAACTGCTGTAATCCTCTAAGATCTGGTCTAACTTCTCCAGCGACGGCTCTTGTCCTTTGAAAGCGATTGTCAATCCCTAATTCAACATATCGTTGCTGTTCTCTTCGCCAGTGGAAAGATCCTACTCGGAACAGCGGGTTCGTCTTTGGTCAACGTCCACTGGACCTCCGTCTCCGAAAAACCATGGGAAAGGAGATAGAAGGACTTAGGTTTAATTTCATTAAGGTAGTAATTTTACTACTATAAAATTAGTGTAATCTTTCAAATAACTTAACTAATGGTATTTCTGAAAAAGTGTATCTTAAAAGTGGTATTTCTGACAATTTTTTTTTTAAAGTTAATGAATGTTTTCTAACTTTATAACTAGTAGATTTATTATTTAAGATAGTGCTATTTCAATCCTAAAGATTAAGCAAAACATAAATTAAGATAGGAAACAAACACAAACATAACATAAGAGTTCTTTTAAACATAACACATTAACGTTAAGCGTTCTTTTGATCCTTTAACTTCTTCATCTCTTCACGCATAAGTGACATCTGGTTTTGATGTTCTCCTGTTGCCTCTGAAAAGTACTTTTTCTGGTCCTTATGCTTCTCGGTTATTTTTCTCAGTTCCTTTTCAACACCCTCAACCCAATATTTGCGTCGGTGCAATCCATCATCCTACAGATAGAGACAATTAATAACCAAGACAGAGATCTTAACCAAGACTCCTAATTTATGACATTTAAGGCTCTCCGTATAATCATATGACATAAACTTCGCAGGTCAAGTATCTCTTTCCGACTTCAGTTTTGCAGATCTCCATAGTCAGTGTAGGATAAGAGATCCATCATCTTGATCATCCTCCTGTCATGCTTCTCTTCTCGGTAACCGTCCACCTCGCACAACCAGCCCATTATCTACAATCACAAGTAGAAATCAGATATGAGGATTTAGACCACGAGATTGAAATCAAATGAAAGCAATAACACAACCGAGGAAATGAGATAACTGAGTAAATGATGAGGAGAAGAAGATTAGAAATCAGACATGAGGATTTAGGAGACGAGATTGAAATCAAATGAAAGGAATCACACAACGGATTAAATGAGATAACTGAGTAAGGAGGAGGAGGAGGAGAAGTTTAGAATTGTTAAACTGTGAATGAAAATTTGAAAATTTTAGTTTTTTTTTGGTAAAAATTTGAAAATTTTAGTTTCTCCCGTGAAATGATATTTAGCATCTGCGCATGTGCGTCGTCTTTTACTAACTTGCGCCCTCTTCTGCTTATTAGTAGTTATTCAGAAAATATGGTTTTACGGAGTGTAAAAAAATGCGGCCGCGTAATCGCCTAGGCGTCTGGTTAATCGTGCGGCGGAGGTTGATCGTGGCAAGAAGGTGCTCGGCGGTAGCGTTAGGCAGACGCGAATGGTTTGAGAAAGGAGACAATGGCAATTTCTTAGTTTGAGGAAAGAGATGAGGGTAATCTCGTCATTTAACAACATTCAATAAACTAAATAAATGAAAAACATCAAAAACTCACGTTCAATGTGGTTCTAAGCGGGGTGGGAAAACCGAGTGACGAAGGCTATCTACCAATACACTACTACAACTTGACGTTATCTTAATTAATATATATACACATATTAATTTAAATATACCTATAAAACTAAACGCCGATTAATCCCCGCCACTACAAGAAAACATATATTTAACGAGAACACATTTCGTCGCTAATTCCACGTAAAAGGACAGTTACGAGGAAATTACGACAAAAGGTGAAACGTCGTAATTCATTTGTCGTTAAATATATTTCCTCGTAAAATCGTCGTAAACTAGCGAGGAAACCTGTCTCTCGCTAAAAGGACGGCATATATTCGTCGTAAATTCCACGTCAGGATTTCCTCGCAAAAACCACGTAAAAGTTTTCGTCGAAAAAGACACGCGCTTTCTTCGTCGTAAGACACACGCAAAATAATGTCGTAAAGTCGACGCTCTTTCTTCGTCGCAAATAACACGCAAACTTTTCCTCGTAAAGTCGACGGAAAGTTTACGAGGAATTAGCTTCACAGATTGTTTTCCTCGTAAAAATATCGTAAATCTTTTGCGAGGACTTTACGTGGAAAGTATTGTATTTCCAAAATATAATAAATATATAATATATAAATAATGAAAATGATAATTACAAAAAGTATTAAAAAGAAATTGAGAAATTTATACATCCGAAAATATTTTATAAATTCAGAAATTTATACAAATTTACTAGTTTTAAAAGTAAATAAAAAAAAGTAGCTAACGGTTGAGGTCCTCGAAGAAATCTTGACTCCTTCTTTCTGCTTCCGCCTCTTCTTCTGCAGTGGGTCTCGGAGGTGGTGGAATCCCAAGCTCTTGCCGTCTCGCCTCCAACATACGCTCCATACGGGGGTTTCCAGCCGCAAACATGTCGAGAATCCCCTCGAGTGAACTCAATTGAACTCTTTGGGATTGCACTTCGTTTCGCAGCTGAGCCGTCTCATCGATCTGTTGCTGAGCGTAAGCCGACGTTGCCTGAGGGATAAGGTTAACGGATCCGTGATTGTGCGAGTTTTTAGGCTCGGCACGTCAATTACCCTCAACGTGCACAACACCGCAATCATAACGGCATGTCGTTTGTAGCACTTCAAGGTATCGATCCACAGGGAGTAGAGCCTAGGAAACTGCACTTTCATACAGCCTAACAACTACGACACCGAAGATGCGAGACCCGGACTAAGCTAGAGCCAAACTCTTGTTGAGTTTGTGTTTTATAAAAATTAAGTGTGTTTTCATACATCAAGAGTGAGTTCTATATATAAGCCAAGGTGTAGGGGAGTAGGTAGGACGGGGAACGATCGTTCTTGAAGGAGAACGATCGTTCTCCATGATTGACAGAAGTAGGTGGAGTAGGTGACACGGGGAACGATCGTTCCGAAGGAAGAACGGTCGTTCCTTAGCACATTTGTGGCAGGGTAGGTGAGAGCAAGAACGGTCGTTCTCCTTCGGGAATGGTCGTTCTCTTGATTTGGGCCAGAACGGTCGTTCTTCCCTAAGAACGGTCGTTCTCTAGTGGAATGGTCGTTCTCTTGTGGAATGGTCGTTCTGGAGGTCATATGGTCAGTATATCGACCATAACTTCTTGAAATATCTCCAAATGACATGAAACCACTTCCGTTGGAACGCTGACTCAAACGGCTAAGAAGATATAAACTTCATCAGATACCGTTAAGGTCTTCGTACGAGTCGATCTTTCAAGTACTTCGGATTGTTTCCGAATCATCATTTATGTCCTTCTTTTTCACCTCTTTATCCTTCTTAGTCTTCATTGCCTGATTCCACCTTTTTACCTCAAATTTCCCAGAATATCTATGAATACATATAAAAATAAAAATAAACAAAGCCTTAAAAACACTAAAAATACAACATATCAATTCCCCCGGACTTGCCTTTTGCTTGTCCGCAAGCAAACAACAAACGATAGCCCGGAAGAAGATTTATTAAAACATTAAAACGAAATTAAAGATAGAGGACATGCTTGGGGGAGTCCCCAAGCTGCGCGTTTAACGTCGCTAGCTTGACGGTTGTGTCTTCTTACTCTTACTCTCCTTGATTGTTTCCTTCACTCCAAGTAACAACGCCCAAGAGTGCAAGATCACAAGAAAAAAAAAAGAATAACAACAAAAGAAAAATAAAAAATGAAAGAAGAACACTCTAGTCTTAGCCCAAGTCCTAACTCTGATGGTAATCGAACTACTCCCAGGCAACGGCGCCAAATTGATTGTGCGAGTTTTTAAGCTCGGCACGTCAATTACCCTCAACGTGCACAACACCGCAATCATAACGGCATGTCGTTTGTAGCACTTCAAGGTATCGATCCACAGGGAGTAGAGCCTAGGAAACTGCACTTTCATACAGCCTAACGACTACGACACCGAAGATGCGAGACCCGGACTAAGCTAGAGCCAAACTCTTGTTGAGTTTGTGTTTTATAAAAATTAAGTGTGTTTTCATACATCAAGAGTGAGTTCTATATATAAGCCAAGGTGTAGGGGAGTAGGTAGGACGGGGAACGATCGTTCTTGAAGGAGAACGATCGTTCTCCATGATTGACCGAAGTAGGTGGAGTAGGTGACACAGGGAACGATCGTTCCGAAGGAAGAACGGTCGTTCCTTAGCACATTTGTCGGCAGGGTAGGTGAGAGCAAGAACGGTCGTTCTCCTTCGGGAATGGTCGTTCTCTTGATTTGGGCCAGAACGGTCGTTCTTCCCTAAGAACGGTCGTTCTCTAGTGGAATGGTCGTTCTCTTGGGGAATGGTCGTTCTGGAGGTCATATGGTCAGTATATCGACCATTACTTCTTGAATATATCTCCAAATGACATGAAACCACTTCCGTTGGAACGCTGACTCAAACGGCTACAACTTTTAAGAAGATATAAACTTCATCAGATACCGTTAAGGTCTTCGTACGAGTCGATCTTTCAAGTACTTCGGATTGTTCCGAATCATCATTTATGTCCTTCTTTTTCACCTCTTTATCCCTTCTTAGTCTTCATTGCCTGATTCCACCTTTTTACCTCAAATTTCCCCAGAATATCTATGAATACATATAAAAATAAAAATAAACAAAGCCTTAAAAACACTAAAAATACAACATATCAATTCCCCCGGACTTGCCTTTTGCTTGTCCGCAAGCAAACAACAAACGATAGCCAGGAAGAAGATTTATTAAAACATTAAAACGAAATTAAAGATAGAGGATTAGCTTGGGGGAGTCCCCAAGCTGCGCGTTTAACGTCGCTTGCTTGACGGTTGTGTCTTCTTACTCTTACTCTCCTTGATTGTTTCCTTCACTCCAAGTAACGACGCCCAAGAGTGCAAGATCACAAGAAAAAAAGAAAAAGAAAAGAATAACAACAAAAGAAAAATAAAAAATGAAAGAAGAACACTCTAGTCTTAGCCCAGTCCTAACTCTGATGGTAATCGAACTACTCCCCGGCAACGGCGCCAAATTGATTGTGCGAGTTTTTAGGCTCGGCACGTCAATTACCCTCAACGTGCACAACACCGCAATCATAACGGCATGTCGTTTGTAGCACTTCAAGGTATCGATCCACAGGGAGTAGAGCCTAGGAAACTGCACTTTCATACAGCCTAACGACTACGACACCGAAGATGCGAGACCCGGACTAAGCTAGAGCCAAACTCTTGTTGAGTTTGTGTTTTATAAAAATTAAGTGTGTTTTCATACATCAAGAGTGAGTTCTATATATAAGCCAAGGTGTAGGGGAGTAGGTAGGACGGGGAACGATCGTTCTTGAAGGAGAACGATCGTTCTCCATGATTGACCGAAGTAGGTGGAGTAGGTGAGACGGGGAACGATCGTTCCGAAGGAAGAACGGTCGTTCCTTAGCACATTTTTCGGCAGGGTAGGTGAGAGCAAGAACGGTCGTTCTCCTTCGGGAATGGTCGTTCTCTTGATTTGGGCCAGAACGTCGTTCTTCCCTAAGAACGGTCGTTCTCTAGTGGAATGGTCGTTCTCTTGGGGAATGGTCGTTCTGGAGGTCATATGGTCAGTATATCGACCATAACTTCTTGAATATATCTCCAAATGACATGAAACCACTTCCGTTGGAACGCTGACTCAAACGGCTACAACTTTTAAGAAGATATAAACTTCATCAGATACCGTTAAGGTCTTCGTACGAGTCGATCTTTCAAGTACTTCGGATTGTTTCCGAATCATCATTTATGTCCTTCTTTTTCACCTCTTTATCCCTTCTTAGTCTTCATTGCCTGATTCCACCTTTTTACCTCAATTTCCCCAGAATATCTATGAATACATATAAAAATAAAAATAAACAAAGCCTTAAAAACACTAAAAATACAACATATCAATTCCCCCGGACTTGCCTTTTGCTTGTCCGCAAGCAAACAACAAACGATAGCCCGGAAGAAGATTTATTAAAACATTAAAACGAAATTAAAGATAGAGGATTAGCTTGGGGGAGTCCCCAAGCTGCGCGTTTAACGTCGCTAGCTTGACGGTTGTGTCTTCTTACTCTTACTCTCCTTGATTGTTTCCTTCACTCCAAGTAACGACGCCCAAGAGTGCAAGATCACAAGAAAAAAAAAAAGAAAAGAATAACAACAAAAGAAAAATAAAAAATGAAAGAAGAACACTCTAGTCTTAGCCCAAGTCCTAACTCTGATGGTAATCGAACTACTCCCCGGCAACGGCGCCAAATTGATTGTGCGAGTTTTTAGGCTCGGCACGTCAATTACCCTCAACGTGCACAACACCGCAATCATAACGGCATGTCGTTTGTAGCACTTCAAGGTATCGATCCACAGGGAGTAGAGCCTAGGAAACTGCACTTTCATACAGCCTAACGACTACGACACCGAAGATGCGAGACCCGGACTAAGCTAGAGCCAAACTCTTGTTGAGTTTGTGTTTTATAAAAATTAAGTGTGTTTTCATACATCAAGAGTGAGTTCTATATATAAGCCAAGGTGTAGGGGAGTAGGTAGGACGGGGAACGATCGTTCTTGAAGGAGAACGATCGTTCTCCATGATTGACCGAAGTAGGTGGAGTAGGTGAGACGGGGAACGATCGTTCCGAAGGAAGAACGGTCGTTCCTTAGCACATTTTTCGGCAGGGTAGGTGAGAGCAAGAACGGTCGTTCTCCTTCGGGAATGGTCGTTCTCTTGATTTGGGCCAGAACGTCGTTCTTCCCTAAGAACGGTCGTTCTCTAGTGGAATGGTCGTTCTCTTGGGGATGGTCGTTCTGGAGGTCATATGGTCAGTATATCGACCATAACTTCTTGAATATATCTCCAAATGACATGAAACCACTTCCCTTGGAACGCTGACTCAAACGGCTACAACTTTTAAGAAGATATAAACTTCATCAGATACCGTTAAGGTCTTCGTACGAGTCGATCTTTCAAGTACTTCGGATTGTTTCCGAATCATCATTTATGTCCTTCTTTTTCACCTCTTTATCCCTTCTTAGTCTTCATTGCCTGATTCCACCTTTTTACCTCAAATTTCCCCATAATATCTATGAATACATATAAAAATAAAAATAACAAAGCCTTAAAAACACTAAAAATACAACATATCAATCCGATTCCCAAAAGCCGTCCCTTTTTCCTTGGAACCACCTTCAAATGAAAAATTAATATATATGTTAGTAATGTAATATTATAAATATTTGCAAGATTATAAAAAAAGAAAAAAATTTATACCTCCTTGTAAATCCGATCCTTTTCAAGCGTGGATAATATGACGGGGACTCCGTCCGTAGACTCCTGAGTCAGCTGTGTCTGCCGTTCCTCCGTCCGAGCAACAACGTCGTTGTAGATTTGCTCTGACCGAGGATCTACAAAAACTCCAGCCTTGTTCTTGTGAGTTTCCTTGTAGAGATCCTGAAGAGATGGTAGGACCCCGCCATTTTTTTGGCCTACGAATATTTGAAGAATATGTAAGTAATTAATTAAATATAAATATATCAAGTTTGTAACTAAAATTTTTTAAACATTGAAAACTAAAAGTAATTAAAT